>VOMN01062708.1:0-19981 GCA_014899125.1 Orchestia grillus
ACCATATAGGGCTGACATGAAGTTCCGTTGTGTTTGACGACCACGGTACATCATGGTCCCCATGTTGGGTAGACACGTATTTTATGACTTCCATGTTGAGTTGACTTGTATTTGTTATTCTTGACCCCGAAGTTATTTCCTTACCACCATGTTGGGCTGACTTGTATTTGTTATTCTTGACCCCGAAGTTATTTCAATACCATCATGTTGGGGTGACTTGTATTTGTTATTCTTGACCCCGAAGTTATTTCAATACCATCATGTTGGGATGACTTGTATTTGTTATTCTTGACCCCGAAGTTATTTCATTACCACCGTGTTGGACTGACTTTAACTCGCGTTATTCTTGCAGCCAACGAGGCTCTGAAGCCCTCGCTGGAGGACGACGGCAGGGTGGGCAGCACCGGCGGCCACCAGACCAATCGGGTGAGTTGTGGTCCATCGTCCACTGCAGCTCGCACGAGTCTCGTTTTTTGACAATGCGAGAATTGATTCATTTTTTGAATGAACCAAATAATGCGTAGTCGGTCGTACACAGTTTTGTGCATTCATCCTAATTTTGACCGAACGGTGAAAATTTAAGACTGTGTTATTTCTACTGTCCATTATTCTTGACATTGCTTTTTATTCAGGATATCGCAAAAAAGAAATTCATTTTCAAATTCGTATATTTTACGGGCGTATATCTAGACATTTTCTGAAAGCCCGGTTTTATAGGTTGACCCTTTTTGCACTCGTGTTGAGAATTAAAAAGTTACTTTTAACATTTTACTCTATACGGTGCATTAAGCAAACGGGATAAAGTGCTTGACATAGTTCCGCAATTTAAAAAAAATGTTCTTACCCTTGCAAGCACTTTTTCTTTTTACTTAATTCGCTGCAGAATTTACAATTTTAGTTGTCACCTTATTAAATTTACGTCATAAATTCAGAAAAAGTAAATGTATGAATCCGTGTTTACATACAACGTCTAGCTTTAACGGTTTGTAAAATGTACTAATTCGAGAATGGGTTTCCTTTTTTGCGTCACCCTGTACGTTAAGTTACATAAATTCTGTGAAGCAATTAAGGATAAGCGTTCCGCATATTTTTTTTTGCAACCTAAGGTCTTAAGATCTAAAAAAAGCACGCGTGCTTAGCAAGTTAATTTGTCTCGGGAGTTGATACTAAAATTTATAGAGGGCGGTAAATATAGCCCTGTGAATTTCAAACTCAGTCGTTATTTTCTGCATTCAAAGGGGTAGCTACCCTGACAATTTTGACAAGTTTTCATTCAGTAAGAATGTATCGATTTTCTCTGTAATTTTCCATCTTGCGCCGTCACGAAAGCATCGCAGATGACAATATTTCTAGTCATTTTGGCTGATTTAAAACGGGCTTTCAGGTGGATGACAGCGTTGCAGTCAGCTCGAATGGTCGTCCAGGGACAGTCATTCCGTCTCAACAAGACAACGCCGTCAACGAAGACTTGCTCAACAACTTCGGCAACACCGTTGACTCCCCGAACTACAAGGGCGCTGGCCCCGCCGTCGAAATGGGTCCTAAAATGCAGACAGGTAAGACTGGGAAAGTTGCTAGCACCTTAACGTGAAGTATTAAGAAACTCGCTTAAAAATGAACCGATTTTTTGATAAATTTTGATGTTTAATAGCGAGCACAATTTAATTTCATGATTCTGGCTTCAAAGCACAGATGGATTATTTCCGGCTAATCCACAATAAATGACGTCATTTATTCAGGTACAAAATATGATACGATAGCAAGTTATACAGGGTGATTTTTAGTGATGGGGCCGAAAAGAATTTATAATAACTGCTGGAATAATCGAAGGATGTTGGAAAACTGCGAAGAAACAGAATCCTGAGACTTGCGATTTTTATTTTAATTACATTTTGAAGACATTATTTTTCCTGTGCGAAACCAGTTCATTTCTACTCTAATGAGTTCTAGTCCAATTCCTAGATTTTTACCTCGATGGATGCCTTGAGTTTGCGTAGATCTGTCGGTTTATCACAGTGAATTCTTCCCTTTAGGTATCCAGGATACAATGATGTCAAATAAAACATATGTTTCAGAAATTTATGGATGCTACGTTTTAAAAATCCGTTCGATATAATAGGAGTTGATGAAGATTCTTTTTGATCCCGTCATTGAAAATCCCCTATACTAACCTAGCTGCCATTCCGCGAATTGAGATTCGACTGGTTTTCAACAGATGTTACGATAGGTTATATGGTCCAGATTATTATTTAAACTGTATAGATGTTATAACCCAGCCACCATAGAGATGAATACAAACTTTTGATGGTCTGTGCTGATGAGAAAAGGCAAGGAATCAAGTGGAGTAGACCTCAGATATGCGTACGCACGTAAAAAAATTCATGACAGAAATTATATATTCCAGGGAAATTTAAAAATGCACCAAAGTTAAGTTAGGCTAATATAAGATACAAATTTACAATAAAATTTTATATAATGCAAAATAAATACGAGGGTTGCCGATGGTAAAATTCTGATTGGAGCTTTGAAAACCAGGCGGAATCATCGCACTCGGTGTCTTCGGCGGAGTCGTCCTGCTGTCCGCCATCGTCACCACCATAGTGATCCTCGTTAAAAGGTAAAACTCGCAAAAATCGTTTGCTTACTTATATTTTTAAACCTGGTGCACCATTCATACGAATTCCCAGTATATATTTTTTTCATCTAAGCATGGTGAAGGTTAAATGGAACTGTCTTTCCAGGTCGAGATACTCTTTTCGTCAAAAAATTTTAATGATTTAAAAGTTGGTAAATATAATTGTTAGCGTCTTCGAAAACTAACGGAGTCTTATAAAAGTTCGTTCTATTGTGAAATGGAATTTGAAATGTAATATCAAATTTCATATTTTCCTCTTTTACTATGTCTCTGACTTCATCAATTTTTTTATACCTAATGGAGCACAGTTCCACTCTTTTTCCTTTACTTTCATTGTAACAGTTTATGGTTTTGACAATCCAAGTTAATACGATGTAATCTACATTTGCAATCACTCTAATATAGTACTGGATATTCATCAACAGAGTTGATTTTGCAGTACATTTGGAGTTTTTGTCCTACTTCCGTTAAATACGTATGAAAATATTTGCTGGATTTTTTCAGTGAAAATTTACATTCTCGAGCTGAGATTTGTTGACAACATTTTTAGTATTATCGCCACCGTGCCAAGAAGGTGAAGCAAGCTTTGTGTTTTCAGTTCCTAACCTTGCCAATTCGCTACCCTGTACCGCCGATAGCTTCCACTGTTCTTTATGCTATTTTACTACTGTTTTTCCAATTAATTTAGAACTTTTTCAAGAGTTTCATCCTTTACCTTTTGTCATTTTTCTCTGGAGAGGCATGCTACCCTTTTATTTTATCAACCACTCAGATTTGAAAGCATGTAATGTGCAATAATTTTTAAATGTGACGAGAATCACCTGATCACCGATCTGAACCGCATATCACTGACCAGTGTGTCTGGAGATCGGCTTGTGGAATATTACGTTCCTGATACTCCGTCTCCTCTTCACTACCGACGCTGGAATACCCTTCTGGCACTGCCATTTACTGACGTGACTGTTGGCAGGAGGGAATTACTATCAAGAACGACTCACTCCGCAGACTACTACTCTTCCAGTTACTAACGTACGATGTCGAGGTGTGACCCATTGGCCAACGCTGCCGAAAACTATTCCTTAGGCGAGGTACGACAACTTCGGTCGTTTTGGGAAGTGGCCGCATCGAAGCAATTCTCCGTTGGATTTTCTCGGTTACTTTTTGCTGGATTTTGTTTTCGTCAGACAACTGAAAATACGACAAAATTCACTCTAATGCCATGCATCATTTCTGACTGGTTGCGTCAACACATTTTCACATGGGACTATGGATTCCAGCAAGCTTGCCAACTTTCTCCTGCGGTGCGCTTTCATTTTTGACTTGCCTCCGTCATTTGTCTTACATTGCTGCAATCGACGACTGACATTCACTGAATACTAACTAAAATAATCGATGGTCTACATTTTCAGAAAATTAACTGCGAATCCTAAATGCTTTGTTTGGCCTAACAGCTAATTACCTCGGATTTTGATAACACTTTGAATGCCTGCATGCATTATAAATAACCTAATGTTTCGAGATGTTTTGTGGTAAGATTCCTGAAACTAACAATTCCATTAAAGCCTGTAAAAGAGTATTCTTCTTCTGATACTTTGCAGCACTTGTTGCTGTAGGTCTTGAATGGTTCATACTATTTAAATTTGTACAAACAACTTTCCGTCACTTCATTTTCAACTCGGTTTTTGAAGAAACTCTATTTTATAAATAGAAATGCAAGATCGGAATCTGCATAAAAATTCGACCTCATATGTGCATGAATAAATTTCCATTAATTTATATTGTCATAATCATATTTTAATGGAACTGTTTGATACCTCAATAACAACTTAGCAACGCCTTTTTCATAGAAATGATTTTTCAATAGGTTAGATGCAACATACTGCTCTTTATTATCACTGTCAGGGAAAGTATTCGTATTTTATTAGAAGTCTAACAACCCTGTGATGATGAGGAGCTTTGAGTGGGTCTCTCTTTGGCAGATCTCAGAACACGTCATCAAAGAAATACATGCGCCGACATGACGATGTCACGACCTCATCGGACACCTCCAGCTCCAACAGCAACGGACTGAACAAATACTACAAAAGGGCTTGGGACAATTTAAGGGACAGCAGTGGGGACCCAGTGCCAGCGGGCAGGGACGTTGAGAAAGCTCATCACCATCACCACCGGAGGGGGGAAGAAGGGGAGCTTAGGTCGACCCGTTCGGGGACGACCCATGAAGGACTGAGGGATGCATCAGAAATGACGGTCAACGATGTGGCGGCGATGTACACTAGGCCGGAGAAACGCAGGCACCACCACCATCATCATTCCCATCGTCACCAAAGAGACGCCGATCCTGAACCACGCGACAGAGACTGGAGGGACCGCCGCAAGTACTGATCGTGTTCACTTCGCAGGATGCCTTCACGTACCGACACTGTATTTGATTCTTAGGAAAACAGGTGTTCAACTTCGCTTTCCAAGGCTTTGCAAGAACGTATTTGTTTGAATGGTAGACGAGTACTTCCTGAAAATGAGCGTTTTTATTTTTAATCTTATTAAATGAATTTTAAAGAATTTCAAAGTTGAAATTATTTGAAAATTCTTCTTGTTTTTCGCAGGTGTATGCTTCCTTTTATCGATGGTGTAAATTATATGCAAGAAGGGAAAAAAATTTTCACAACATGTGTAGGCCAAAGAAATGCATCGGACCTACACGAAATTATCCAACAGGTCACGAGATGCTAATATCGTACCCAAATCGGTAAATATTTATGGTCCGATATTGTTTTTATGTATTTATGGTCTTCCAAATTTTCGATCGTAAAATACTAATAATCTGTCGAGTTAAACACGGCGTCAGTTTTCTTATTGTACAAAAGTGGTCAGCTTCTTTTCGAATCTCTATTACGTAACTTTGGCTGCAAATTTCATGTTGCAGAGATCTACACTAACAAAGTTGTTTAAAAACGTGCCACGAGATACTTACCCCTAGCGTCGGGAGGCGGTTGTCATTCAACTTGTGCAGTGAGGGACAAGTTCTCCGTGTGTGGTAAAATTTCTGCTATGTTTATTGTATCAAAGTATTGCCTTCAAAAGATAGGGAAAGCTCGGCAATGCGTGAGTTTCTTTAAATTCTTGAACGCAGCTTCAACGAAGCTTTTAAAAATCTAAGCTGGTGAAACACCGAGAAGCATTTTTCAAGATCTTGTCATTTCTAGCCTCGATAGATAGCAGAGTTAACAGTATGGCCCGCCTGGTCTTTTGATTTGATTATTTTTCATTATCACAGTCAGATTTTTGTTCGGCAATAATTAATCAGGCGTTTTTCTATAAACCCATAATTAGTAAAGTTAAATATTGACGATGTATATACCTACTTAAGCTCGAGGTCCATATTACACTCTGGCTAATTTTTTTTACTGGAGTTAGTAACAGATGCAAAGCACAAAGTACATGAACGATTCAAATAAGAAAATAAGATGTCCCTAACTTTTATTTCTTGAAATTCTGATGCAATTGCAAGCGATATACTGACGCCATTCAGTATTGTTCTATATTTATTGAATATTTTATGGTTTTCACGGTAGTTACATCATGCTTTTGTCCTGGATAACAGTGACTCATGAAATGTTTGCCTATTCGAGAACTGCAAAGAACATTTTCTGAGCTGTAAATATTCATTATTGTTATATATAACATGTAGGTTATTTTATGTATTCTTGAAAACATTTATTCTTGTAAAGAAGCGTTAGAGATGTTTACCATGAGATAAGACAAATTTAAAATTGGCATTAGACTTACAGCTAGATTCACATGTTTTATGCCCGCAATTCTTAAATTTTTATCGCAAACGTATGTTCAACAATGTGAATCAGAGTGTCATGATAAAAATCTTTCCGTCTTTCATACGTCGAAGAACTATTAGAACACAAACACGTTTTGTACATAATAGACTTAATTTTAACTTAAATTTTCTGTAATCTGATCTAAATATGACCCAATCTAAGTTGTAGGAGTTTATTATACATATTTACCCCGTTCTACCAGACCCGTTGTCTGAACTCGCATGGTCATACGTTACAGAACTATACTCGAGGCATTAACTGATTCTTCTGGAATGAAACTGAAGTGTGGATGCAAGTAGCCTGAGTGAGACCTGAGATAATATTTTTTAAGTATCGAAGGTAATCCTTAACCGAATTGCGGTACATGATGCGTTGAAAATAGACATTCATTAAAACCGAATTGCGGTACATGATGCGTTGAAAATAGACCTTCACTAAAACCGAATTACGGTACATGATGCGTTGAAAATGGACCTTCACTAAAACTGAATTGCGGTACATGATGCGTTGAAAATAGACATTCATTAAAACCAAATTGTGGTACATGATGCATTGAAAATTGACTTTCACAAAAAATTTAGTGTGGATGTGTGTAGCCCAAGTGAGAAAGCGTGCCTTGAGATAATTGTCTTTTGTTATAAGTGGTTTTTCTCTTGGAGGACTTGCCTTATGGCTCCTGTGCCTGGACTGCTGATCGTAACATTTGTAAAGAGGGAAATACTTGCCATTTTAGACTACCGTCGGAATCAGAAATGTTACCCGCTAATGTGTGAAATAAATTTAGTTCTTAGCATAAAAGGCAGCGAATTAATTGATTCTCAATTTGCTTTATGTTCTAAACGTGTAGAGATAGTTATAAAACAGAAGTTTCGATGCGTGGCGCTAATATTGGGTAAATAAGAATTAATTTCAAATATTAATTCCCATTATGCGTTGGACCAAATGTCTGATAGTTTCAATTGAAGACTTCTGTTACCTTGCTAAAATTATATAGGTTTGTTGCTTTGCTAATAAATATGCAGATTCTGAATGGATAGATTTTTTCTCGGTAATAATTGAAGCGCAGGTATTTAGAACGAAGTTCAATTACCTTCCATTGAAAGGTGTACAATCTATGAGTAATCCACTTTTTCAGTCACATGTAACCTATAGCTCGTGACCTCAATACAAATGTTACAAACGTAAACTAACAATTTTAATTTTATCCATTCTCATATATTTCTACTTAAGAATGGTAGGTGTAGGTAGAGGTGTCAATTATTATGAAATGCAGTTGTGTCGAGATAATTGAAGTTGGGTCTACCGCAAGGATAATTTCACTTAGACATCAACGATCTTTAGAGAATAGCATTAAGTAATATCCAGACGTACTTTCACCAACCAGAATGCTCATGACAAATGTAATAGTTTTTCAGCCAATCAGAGGGCCTAATAAAATGCAATAGTACTTTAACCAATCACGATGCTTACAGCGTGCGTCGTTTAAAAAAATGTCGCTATTGGTTGAATGTTCACAAGCAAAATTAGGTTCACAGAGCAAGAAAAATTAAAGCTTTTACATGCGAACAGTAAGCAAATTAATGTTTGTTGAGATTTGTAAGTGTACATAGAGCACATAGCTTTGTTCGCAGTTTTAAACGTATACCAAACATATAAACGCATATATCTGCGAACTTCGTCACCAAATCATTTACAATTATTACTGAAGATAATGAAGTAGTACGTGAATTAATTGGTCAGAAGTCTCGATTGCTGTTAATATGATTTTTATAAGAAAAGTTGTACAAATTGTTTTTCACTATCCTTAAATTGTTCTGGTATAAATTTGACTTGAAATTGATTATTTTGACTTGTAACGTTTCAGAATGTTTTATAGATACGCGTTATAAATTATTTATACATCCCTCCCTATGCCCGGCCATGCAGGTAATTCATTTGCAATAGGGTCAGGAATTTTTTTCATTTGACCCGTTTTCATTTTCCCTTCATTAGAGGCCTGTACCGGAGCATAAACAACACAATCTACCCCACTACACTTCACAACACACTGTACACTAAGTAACACACACACCACACATCTCTACAACTCACCATAATAGAACTCGCTAAAGCAACGTGCACCGACTTACACACTCCGCCAAGTACCATTTCATACAGCACAACAGCAAACAATACATCTCAGTACGCCAATAAACAATAACGCTGTGTCTTTGTACTCACACGTACACTTTCATAATCATCAGAAGCATACAGCCTCCACTGTGGCTAATCTCATCCGTCGGATTACGGGTCACCCTTCTTCTCGGAACGACATGCTCTAAAGTGTGGCAATCTTGTTAAATTGTGTAGGAAATTGACATGCCGAAGCTTCAATACGTAAAAAAGAAGTGGATTATCTGTGCCAACACCGTAATCCTAACATCAAAACCATTTTTTCTTTGGCCCCTCAATGTTATTCTTCTTTTGGACATTTCAACAACATTTTGCTCCCGAGCATAAATCTAACATGCTAATGTGCCCTAAGGTCTTTTCAGTAACCAAAATTGAAGAAATTAGACAATTTGTTCATTGCTTCTTTTCAGCACCACTGAATACGTCATTACAATGCTTTAAATTGACCGCCTTTCGACAATTTTTCTCTACTCCTTGTCTTGGTCGGCTGCGTCACGCTGCACCGTTCGTTGGGGCACGCTGCACCGTCCGTTGCGGCACGCTGCACCGTTCGTTGGGGCACGCTGCACCGTCCGTTGTGGCACGCTGCACCGTCCGTTGCGGCGTACAACATCAGTTATAGCCATAAAGGCTCAGATAAGGCGAACAGAATCGTTTTAACGCATTTGTGCATTTTGATGAGCTTTAGTCTCAGAAAGAAAATAAATGCGGTAACAAAAAATTAACCTTTATTCAATTCAGAATTTCACTCAGTTAGCAATCATGAATACATTACAGAATCTGATAGAACAACGACAATGACATCTTAGAAATACCGTCAAATTGTAACAATGGCAAAAAATTGATATCCAAATAAGTAAATCAGCTACACGAATTCAAGAGCCACAAAAACAAGAAAAGCACTTTACATAACAGCAAGCCATTTTTTTATTTATCGCTAAGTTATGCCCTTTCTTTTGAGACCTGCCTAAGAAAAAAACCAACCCATCAAGTGACAGAAGGTGAAAGAAGTAGAGTAGCGGAAGGACGGAACGAAAGAAAATAACAATTCCCTCCGTTTCTAAAAATCACGCAATTCAGGCAAAAATCGAAGCTCTGCATCTCAAGATATTGAAGATTTATTTATATTTTTACTCAGTCATTCAAGGTATAGCAGAGAATTTGCTGCTTCGTTGTATACAGCTGAGCACTCTTCTTCCTCTACCCTTTCGTTGAAACCGTCGTTTTCTTCAACACAGTGCTCCTTGATCAATGCTATAAATTTCGGCCAATTACGAGAAACAGTGCTACTTACTGGGAAATATGTCAGATTCCCCGATTTTGGGGTTAGTTTTTCGCTCTGGCGGGTCTTAAGTTATTCTCACATGACAAACGTTTTCCAGTGGCGTTGATTACAACAAAACCAAGTTATCCGCACCAGAATTGCCCCGAAGAAAAGCAGTCGCGATAAACGTTTACTTCGTGATGGAAACAGCCTGAAAATACGGGTAAGGACTGTAGTTGAATAGACCACTCACAAAAGAAAACACATGAATTGATGAAAAGTAACTTCAAAACTTAACTAAGAGACTCACAACCGGCAATGCAGAATTTACCTTGAGCTGTTTGAAACATTCCTCACAAAGTAACATTTCAGAGAGACAAGAACTGAAAGATATTCGTCGCAAGCTTCGTTGGAGGAAGACGTGGCCATCAAATCCCTCTCTGAACCATTGCTCGGTCTGCACAGCGGGTACAACGGGGAGGTCCGAGGATAGGATAACAGAATCCATCAGCGGTGGGTAGGTGGAATGTATCTCATGACCCCTGCATACAATTCATACCACTAGTATTATATTAATGCGAAATGAAATGCATTGTACTGAACTGGATACCTATAGTCTTCAATAACTCGCACCAACGGGGGAAGACTTAATACTAAAGCAATTATAAATAAGCTTCACAGGATATTTCTCGATTAACATCCCTAACTACCACGACAGTGCATTGACATCAAGGTGCAGAAATTACAAAGCCCACGCGAGATAATTGTCAAAATTTATAGCGCCTTGGACTCGAATGGCACAACCATCATGGGACGTAACACTCCAAAATGCACAAATTTTATATCTCGATGAACTTTACCTATTTTTGAAATATACCCGTAGTGGTTCGTTGGTTATTTGCATCGGAAATAAGATTTGATGGAAAAATATGATTCAATTTCTAAAATGAATGCGATTCCGTAAAGCGGTCGGCAAGACGTCATTGGGGTGCTTAGCACCCATTTTAAGAAATAAGTTAGGCTTAAGTCTTTTTTACACTTGCCTATGTGATTTCAGTTTAGGAATGGCGAGACATTCCAATAAATTTTTTATTGACATGACTTCTGTAACCATCTCCCTCATTCGGTATTATTGCCATCCGATGTGTATAAAAATACACGCTATGCATATATGGGTTAATGGATACATTTCTGTCTGGGACCCTTCCTGAGGCGAGTTACTTTATCCCAGCGAGGCGGACCCCGGTGTCGTGCTGGGCAAGTTACTCCTTCATCGACTAAAAGTTTCGGACGGTCAGCTTTTCCCAAGGATGCTACTCGTTTTCATAAAAAGTTTAAGGCAGTATTATCTCAAAAATAATTTTATCGTTAAAAGGTTGATCTGTTGCTTACGGTAGGAGCTTCAAGTCTACGCCATCATACCTGAAAGTGCATTGTGAAAAGATGAAAATTATTTCCATTTAAACGAGAGAAGCAGTTCATATATAGGCTGGTGGTGAACATGCTCGCGCGTGTGGACAAGTTCAAAAAGAAAACTAGGCACCAGACCTCGGGCGTGATGTAGCCTAAGTGGGTTGGGTCAAAATATTTTGAAATTTTAAATTTTTACATCGAGCAACCATTTACAACCATTGAGTTGATTTCAAATTATTTTGAATATTTTATTTACATTCTATTCCACTTATCCAATAAGAAAACTTCAGATATTCGAGTATACATTTTTACTTTTATTTTGGCAATTTGGACAAACGGATCATACTGACCCTTCCGTCCTCCTTGAGGCGCCATAATTCGAATGCTTGGTCAAGTTTTCGAACCTCGCTTGTGTCCCAATTTTTTCAATCGAGAGTTCCCTCAACGGTGACTCTGGGGAATTAATTCACGCGAAAAGCAAGTATAAGGAAGAAAAAATGAGATCAAAATAGTTAAATAATGGAAAAACACATTTCTTATACATATGATAAAAATAACAAGTTGAACTTAAAAATGAACATTTCGTTTACAAATAACATGAACCGTAAGCACGTGAAAGTGATAAATCATATTCGCACAAGGAATGTGATTCAAATAATCGAAATCTAACCTGCATTTATCATATCTCAGCCCACGGTAACTGATGTTTACCATCCTTTGTGTGCTGGCTGATCGTTGCAATGTACAAGCAAAGAAAAAAGCTTCACCTTCCTTCGGGTTCCTATCGGCTCAGCCCTCCTGCACCGAAATAATGTACTTGAGTTTGGCGAAAAAGTCGCTACTTTTAGCTGTGACTTTACCAGACACGTGAGTCAGAATTACTGTGTGGAATTCACAGCGAAAGACAGGAATTGCAACCTAGATTAGAGGATCAAATGAATTTTTGATTAAAAACTCATAAGTTGCTCCGTTTAAGAAATAGAGTTTACGACTCATCTCTTTGCCACCTGAAAACAATAGAATAGTGCTTGCATTTCACTCAAATATAACGCTAACATCAGAACCATAAAACTAAGCCGCTTTAGTGCCAAAGAAACGCAAAAAAACGCAGTGAGGATACGGGCCTCAAAAATATAAGATTTAGAATGAATTTTGTTAACCTTCAATACAACTTCTCAAAAAATATCAATCCGAAAAACTTATTCAAAGCAAAAACATACAATTATTACACACAGCTATCTGCTAAACATAAATATAATACATTCAGAACAATCAAAGAGTGATGCAGCAGAAAACATTCACCAAAGGAAATTCGTTAAGGAGAAAGGTGTGGCTTTTACTTAACTGAATATTTCAGTAGTTGTATTCACAGTTATTCTTCAACGGTGCCACTAGAGAAACAGAGAAAATTAATCTTTGATTTACAAACGAGACAAAAAGAACAAGTAATTTTCTCGTGAAGAAATTATTCAAAATTCAAACAAATGAAAGTCTCCTAAAAAGACCCATCGCATAATAAAACAATAAAAATCGCCAGCCCACAGAGGAGCACGCGACACACGAGTACATCACTAAGAAGTACATGAAAGTGACGTACTGTAGAAAGTGCTCAGTGGCATCTAAATTATGCAACAAAGGCATCGGTGTCCCTCATTTAGAACGATGCTTTTTATAAATATTTGCTCATTTTATAGTATAAAAGGCCTTTCGCGCTATGTAATCCGCCAGCGCTGTCATCCACCCACTTCTGTTCTACGTGAGATTATCTCCTGACAGTCGAGTCAAAGAAAGTTAAGAAGAGACGGTTAAGAGATCAGAATGTCTTCGTAACTGTCTAAGATCCAACAGTGTAACTCCATCTTGTATGAACATAATAACAATAGGCAATATTTCCCTCAGAAAGGCATTCAGACGACCAAATATCATAGAACAAATGAGCTAGAAATATGGCTAATCGCTGAGAAATTACATACAATAAAATGTATTTATGAAATCCCTGCATTCAAGATTCGAATGAACCAAGCACAAACTCGACATTATAAATAGAAGACCCTAGGCACAGTCTGGACCTGTATAGGAAATGCGTCTCGTTCTGGAGCAACGCTGGCTACGGCCATGGGGCATATGTTCAAATTGTTAAATAGGCGCAATTTTCGCACTTTTAACGTCTCCGCAGCCCCAAGCTCCAGGGTTAGGAAGCGCGTCTTATAAAAAATCGTGATTTAACCACCCATATGTTCCCACGTACTGAACAAATAGTCAAAAATTGATTGTTCAGACGTTGGAGCATTAGGTACACAACATATTTACATATGGAAGTACGTGTTTTGAGGGACTCACTTTAGTCTACTAATTCTAAACGGTAACAGAGCAAGAAGAAATTCAACATGGAATCCAACCTGCGATTACTATCACTTATGTTTGTATGAAGTTATTATTACTTTACGTGGGAAAGGTAAACGTTTTATAAACAATTCTTTTTTTGTAAATGATCACTGAGAATCAATCAGTCAATAATTATGAAATAAAATTTACTAATCATTTACACGAACAACATTGTTAGAGACTATCGTTTAGATTTCTTAATTTATTTTGACCCAATGAATGATGAACTATTTTCATTATTTTTAAATATTTATCGAAATATACTATACAGACATGTATCACGTTCCAACGAATTTTTCATTAGCCAGCTTAGAATTTTATTACAGCTGAATTTTGTCGTATCTTCACAACTGCGTAACATTCGAGCTTTACACATCTCAAGTCCTCATCAGGCGCCGCTGCCTCCCTCCACTCAGTCGCATGTCTCACGCGAGACAAACGCACGCACTGAAAAGCACGCAGCGATCGTGCTTACGCGTGTCATCTTTCATCTTTTTAGGCAGCCCAAACAAGCTAAAACTGCTTCCCTAAAGTTCCTTTTGAAGGTAATTGTGACAACGCCCCGTGAAACATTTCAGCTCGGACATGGTAATTTGTTCTAAATTTGGGAGCGAGTTATGCATTAGGGGCACTCATGGTAAGAGGTAACGGCACAGACGCTCTAGTCTGGATTTTACGATAGGCTTCATGGTAAATGGAGTGGCATACTCGTAGATTTTTTCGGCAAGAAACTTGTTCGAGTGCCATTGGTAAATTTTATATCAAAGATCTCTAAGTACCAGCACAGGAACAATTTTCAAGCCCATTGAAGAGGAACGATGCAAAGTTTAATTGTACCACAAGCAGCCTCCAACTAACTCTGGCCTTCTCGCCCTACTCGTAATACCTTTAATGATTTCAGAGAGATTGATTGATTATTAGTTAGTTTAAAGCCCCTATCTACATGAAACAAGATCCAATGAGAGCGATGAGGGACAAGGGCTATTTAGCATAGACTGTAAAAATCGAGGAATCCACGCACAGGTGTGTTCCCTCATATAATTCCGTACGCATAGAAACAAAAAGTTAAGAAGAATGTTGAAGAAATGATAGCATGAAAATTGAAAGAAGCAAAGTGGGCATATAAGATAGAAGTCCCAACAGCGCCTCCCTAGAGTAGCCAGTCCCGATAGTGTAGAGTAGACAAAACTAACTAACCTAACCCTACTGCCTATCCTATGAATCCTGAAGGAGATTTTTGGGAGAATCGGTGGATAAACTAAAGCGAAGTAATGATGGCTCGAGGAAAAAGACTAAATTTTAGAGACATTGAATTGCATGTTCAAGAGATCAATGACACACTCATGCACGCACGCACACACACACGCGCGCACACAAGTGTGTGCAATTAACGTGAAACTTTTGGCTAATTGCAGCAGCTGTAGTTCGCATAATATACCGCAAATCCATATACAGTATACGTGCAATTGAACCATGAAAGTGATCTTAGTATGGTTATTATGTACGTATAGATAATATGTACAACTTTGTTAAAACTTACGAATCATTACCATAGCTAACGGCATGTCGGTGGGTGGTCGTTTAGATTACATTGGCTCCCTGACCATCTTACGTATGTGCAGTAAATCGTGCAAGACTGACTTGAAATGATATCCACAAAAAAGAATGCCGAGCCAACTAAAATTATAAAGCTGAAATTTAGTTCTGAAGTGCTTAGAAGTACTAGGAAGCAGCGGGTGGTCAACAGCAGCTACAATAAACATCAGTTCGACTCACCGCAGCTAGCATGGAAAACAAGTTGTAGTTATTTATAGGAAACTGAGATCGAGATCCACCTGCAACGTCTTGGAAACCGCCAAACACTGGGCTTTCCGTACACCTAAACTTACGTTAAATTTTTTATGAAAAAAATTAGGGGTCCCTCACCATTTCGGTATTTTAGCAACTAAAGCGTTGAGCTGCACTAACTTCACAGGCTACACTCACTCAATGCCTCCACTCCCACTGAAGCAACACGTGCTTTTGGGGCGTCTCATGACTTTGTCCCGTACTAAGATCAAACGAGGGATCCATATTAGTAAATTCTCAAAACGATTACATTTAGCCACACTGCAAGATGCATCGTCTCGCCGGCTAGATTTCTGCGTGTGCAAACGTCTTAGACACGATCTCAAAACTGCATCGTTAGAATTCGAAATTTTAGTGACAACGGTAGCTTGTAACTTCGAAGTATTTTAATTTACTGTGAGTATGTCGAACTCTTAACTTTGGATTGTCATACCTCAGGATTAGGCTGTACTATAAAACTGAATGCTTCAACTATATCGTTTGAATAATATTGTATAGTTAACGCCAAGAAGATTTTCACGTAACCTGGTCTCGATCTATTTAGGTGCAGTTTGAGATAAAGTTAAATTGCATACTTACTTAGGAAGCGACCGCAAACTGCAACTGAACTGAACAAGCGGTGGTTGGTTCAGTGAAAAGTGACGCACGTATAATACTTGACATAAGTGTGGTTTCACAACATTCCTTAAAGGCAACGCGTGTACGATAATGTTCTTCTTCAGATCATACTTTATGTAACATCGCAATGCACGAAATAAAGGCGCATTTACTAGCACAACTCTAAAAAGCCGTAAAAATGAGCACGTAGGATATTTTTAAACCAGAAATAACAAGAGGCATTCTAAATGCGGCCTACGAAACTGTGTTGCGACTTCAGCCCTCGATTTCAGTGGCGTTGGCCCACCTCCAGACGTTGTATTACAACCAGACGAGCTGCACGTCTCCGCTGGCGGGGCGGTGAGGTAAGGCAAGATTGGCCGGACCCCCCGCGTGCTCCCGCGGCAGCTTATCAACCTTGAGCGCAATTGACGGACGGGAGAAGATGGGGAGAAGGAAAGTTGAGAGGCGGGGTGAGTGATCAGAGTGGAATTAAATGACTATTGAAGCCTAGAGTGGCGTGAAAGATGAAGTCCATTGTGGAGGCAGAGCTGTAAGAGGAGATGCTGAGAAGTGGAGGGATAGCAGAGAGTAAAAAGTGGAGTGATAAGAGTGAAAAGTGGACGGAGAGGAGAGAGAGAGAAAGAGTCCTTGTGACGCCATGACTGAGCGTAGAGGCGTGGGGGCCGGAAGGACCCGCTAGCGAATGGCAATTACATCCCGAAATTGCACGACGGGATTGAGCAGTCGTCTAAAATCTATCATGTGAAAGACAAGACGAAAGTACATGGCATGAACTGAAGAAAGTATAGAATTCGATCCTGAATGAAGTGAAAAGAACAAAATGCACGATAAATAAAAAAAACGAGATCGAGGGTGCTAAACAGTTGGAGTCTGGCTGACATATTTGAAAACCCAACATGAAATGTGATGCGTTCCGTGATACGTGTCGTTCATCCGCGACTGCGCAGGTAGGATGAGTTGTCCTGAAAGTGGAGAAAACAAGTCACTTTTAGAAACTAGCTGACAATTTTGGAACACAAATGAAACAAGAAGTGCAAGCTCAGATTTATGGCTGTTAAGGGACCATATTGACACTCTGAAATCTTACATTCCTGATTCACATCGTTCGTCATTTTATGTGTAAGCTTTTAACTCTAAAAACTATTTATTGACGTATCTTCTGCCGTGCATTGCCTCATTCAATTTTTAACATGCCTGAAAAATATTTTTTATCCAACTTACAGTGCCTTCTGTTACTACTGCTACCATAAAACACCTTGAAAATTGTTTCATTTAATACTGATGTACTACGTAGGGTTCTAATGCCTCCAAAATGAACTGCAAATCTCGTGCGAAATAATGAAATTTTCTGTATCACTGCTACGAATTGCCTTCTCCGGCACAGTCTGGCTGATTAGAATACGGACCCGAAAACCTCGACCCATGAATGTTCTCATATCTAATTCCACAAAAACACGAGTAAAATGTTACATTAACAAAAAATACGCAAGATTAGTGTATAGTATCCCACAACATTTTTTTCAAATTTATACGAAAGGATAATCAAGACAAAATTTAATTTAGTTCCAGCTTCGCTCAAACTTGCTGTGATCGTCTTCAGAATGAAATGTGCGCTGTGACAAAACAATCTCTGCTGCCGGCTCGTATCTAGAATACACCCATTTGATTATTTTCTAATTCGGAATTCCAACGAAGAGCGTTCAGGAGGAGCGACTTATGATCAGAGGAAGAAATTGTTGCGAAATATCCAAGTGTTAATTTTGCGAGTTCTCGTATACTGTAAAATGTTATAGTATAATCTTATACAGTATGTCCCACAAAAACCGGAACAAAGTATTTTTTTCTCTGCATCAGCAATACCATCATGAGAATATCATAAACATTTAATTTCTAGCAAAATTATCCTTCAAAATGTAGTTCACAAGGAATCAACGAGTGTATAAAATAAAATGTTTACACATCACCCCCACAAACTTTAGCCGAGTTAAAACTAAGCATTACAACCGAAATGGACGTTCTAAAGAATAACTCACTAATGACAAGGAGGGTTATGAGGAATACGAGACAATCGTCAGAAATGCCTTAATTAGGATGGACGTCAGGTTAATTAATGTCTTATGTACCATTTTATTTCTATGAATAAACAAGAATTGCTTTTATTATTCGACTTATTAGTGCCTTTTCTATAGGTTAATTTTGAGGAATAATTTTGCGAGAAATTAAATGCTTATGGTATTCTTATGATGGTATCACTGATACGGACACAATAATACCCGGTTCAAGTTTTTGTGAGACATACTGTAGCATAAAAGAACCTCACATGATTAACCGATACTTGGATATTTCGCAATAATTTCTTCCTCTGATCACTGCCTGCTTCCCTTGAACGCTCCAACTCCTTGTAATTCTGAAGTTAAATACAACGGGTTTGCTCTAGATACTAGCCGGCAGCATAGGTAGTTTCGTCTGTGTCCATCGTCCTCTGAAGACGGTCAGAAAATCCACTACAGATGGCAGCACTTCATTTGAAGGGAAACTTCAAGAATGAAGCAAGTAAAACTGGTACGGGTAGACTCGTGTTGGAGGCTTGTTACACGGAACGTAGACCTACTTTGTAAAGTAGAAAAAGAAGTGCTAGAACGCCTATGGCTTTTTCAAAGTAAATTTTTCGATGTTTCGTGAACAAATATCACGATACCACAACACCAAAATATTATACCAAGTGGAAAGCCTCGTAATAATCCCATTTACAACCTTAGTGTGCCCTAATAAAAGGAAGTTTATAATCACATTAATAGTACACCCGTGGGTTTCACAACGCAAAAGAATCACCGTGTCGTTTTCTCAAATATCACGAAGCAGCTACCTAACGCATAACATTGACAGGCGGCCGCCGCGTCGAGGTAACCGAGATCTTCAACGGCGCCGCCGACCTGCCGCAATTGGCTGACAAAAGGCGGCCGACGATGGAGTCATTGAGCGCGAGGGAGGTTGGCAGGACCGGAGGCTCAAGCGTCGCGGCCTCCGAGGCCCAATTGAGTCGCAGCCTCCGAGGCCCAATTGAGTCGCGGCCTCTTAGGCCCAATTGAGTCGCGGCCTCTGAGGCCCAATTGAGTCGCGGCCTCTGAGGCCCAATTGAGTCGCAGCCTCCGAGGCCATGGTAAGCCATGTGGTTGCTACTTCAGTGCTTTGACGCATAAATAATTTTGTTATAATTTCAGCTGGCTCTGCAGGATATAACTTTTGGTATAGCAAGCTTTACACGATAAGCTCGAAGCTGCCAAACTTAATGGCTCAACTTTGTACCCTTGGGCATTTTAGACTTAAAGTAATAAGTACTGTGCGTTTTCATTTCATTCATTTTGCTCGCCTACATACGTTGTTATTTTCTCCTCAATTCCGAGTGTCCACGAGGCACGTATGCGGATATTTGTAAGAGCGGTACAGGAGTTCAAGACCTCTTATATGAACAAATATTTCTCTAGAAAAAATACCGCCACCATCCTACTCATTTGCAATTATCAGCTAGACCTCGACGGTGGGAACACTGGAAATCTTCCTTCTTCTGTAAGTGAACTATTTTTCCGCCTGACATCCAATGGGCGGGAAAATACCACGACGTTGTAACCATCATATAATACACCAAAACAACATTGGAAAATAAATTTTCGAGAAATGTGTATATTATACGGTGTTGTGAATACTAAGCGAGCTTCTTTCCACTCACTTCACTTGTACTCAGTTTCGTGCTCATGCCGGTTTCCTACTTTTTTATTATTGGTAGCGTATAGCCGGGCAGTCAGGTCGCGC
>VOMN01062729.1:0-32434 GCA_014899125.1 Orchestia grillus
GTATGTGACCGAGTTTGGAATAAACTATTTTTCTTTCTTTCTTTTTTATTCTGAGATATGAACCTCTACCTCTCCATGGTACCAGTACGCTGCGCAACCTCAATCGCGTGCGGGATATTTCCCCCGAAATTGCTTAGTTGAATCGCACGTATTACGCATCCACATGGATCGTGATGCAGCTGTTTTGCATTCCTCTTACTAACTCTCAGGACTGTCAAAACGGGCTTGAGCTCTAATATTGATAATGTATTCGCTTTAGCATATACTTGCGTACATATTCAACGCGTTCTTACGTCTATAATGTTTAATGTGTTTTGCTAGATCGCTTGCCTGACCGTTGCCTGACCGTTGCCTGACCGTTGTCTGATCGTTGCCTGAACGCTTGCTTGAACGCTTGTCTGAATGATTGTCTGAATGATTGTCTGAATGATTGTCTGAATGATTGTCTGAATGATTACCTGAATGATTGTCTGAATGATTGTCTGAATGATTGCATGAATGATTGCCTGAATGATTGCCTGAACGATTGCCTGAACGCTTGCCTGAACGCTTGCCTGAACGCTTGCCTGAACGCTTGCCTGAGCGTCCAACCTCAACAGTCGGTATGACCTGTTTGGAGTTAAAGAACGTTCAGATCTTCCAACTCTCTTGGGCAACCCCTCCGTTTAATAACAGTACAGGTTATAGATGATGATGTCTGCATTGCAATGTAACAATAACCAAGGATATATTGTGCGTGTTTCGTAACGTTTCGTAAATGAAATTCAATGAAAATTCATAAGTATCTTACTTGTTCTTGTGAAACCCGTAGGGACTTTTTGGGGAACCCAAGAGGTCCGGTTGAGAACGCCGTTCTAACATATTGAAAACTAATTTGAAATAATGCTGTTTTGCAACCAGTTGGCTCTCATGTTATTCGGCGCATCAAAAATTGAGAAAAATCTTTAAAAACAGAAGGCTCTCTATGAGGAAAAGGCTCATTAATGCAAATCAGCATCGAATTCCACTTCCATCGCAAATTCTTGCCACCGCTGTTTACTGGTGGTTCTTCACGACTTTCTTCATTGAAATCGGGCCACAAATGTCAGTCGACGTCTACTGGAGCGTAGGTCACGAGGTGATATTGTCGCTCGGACGCCCTCGCTATTTACGAGTATTTTCACGTGCGAGGGAAGAGAACGCACATTCGAAAATACATCGGTAACTAGTAGGGGTGGAGTTTTGGTCTGTAGATCCATTATTGAATCCCTGTAACTCAATAATAGACCTCTTCTATCTCAAGCAGGATAAGAAGAACTTATCAAGTTCTATTTCGCACCTCGACTCTTTTTTTTGTTCCCGTATGTCCGTCATCATTAATAACTTCCATATTTATAACAACGTTTAAATTTCATCCATGTAATTTCCCACACTGTTGGTATCAATCACACTTCAAGTTCAACTGACTCTACTCCATTTCCTCTCCATTTCTCGAGATCACCCTTGATTTTGTTCGATTTCGTACTTGATATCCAAAGCCATTTCCCCTCCAGAGCTGGTGTGTGCGGCTTCATGCCATCTTCTGTCAAGAAGAGGGAATCCCCCACGTATACCCTTTATTTTGTCATATGTGCATATGTTTGAAGAAGAATTACATTAGGCATTACTTTTCTTGAAGTGGATCGACGATCAATCTTGAGTAACAGTGACATAGTAAAGTTTTGCTGCTAATGCTCAGTAAAATTTGACCTAAGTTAGATCTTTCTGTTACAGTATTCATCATGTCGCAATAATAGCGCATCCTCGTGCTTTATTTTCCATTTTAATTGTAATGGGACCAACTGGACGCTCTTCTCCCCAAAACACCCTCGGTGTCTTTGCTCACGAGCTCTGTCCTTATCGTCTTTTACTGTGCGTTAAATTTTCAACTCTCATCTTGGCATATCCTGAACCAAACTCTTAATTTTTTGACTCGCTTATTTTCTTCACGGTGATTCAGCACCAGTGTTATCTCCACGTACACGTCAAGTCAACAGCTTTCAAGACTCCGTTCAGCAGAGTGCCATACTTTGGCCTTCATCACATCGGCTGGAGTAGTCGTTTGCAAAAGCTGAGCATCAGTTCGTTAAGACAGTCATCTCTGCCCGCCGGGAGGTTGAACTAGGCTGGACTTCACTAGTACTCCTGCCACCTGATGTGAGGATGGGTCGCTTTCGAGACAGACGATCAATATCGATGGGGCGGAACCACTGCGCCGGATGCGCCAGCGTTGGATGACATGGCCACACAAGATAGACTATCAAGATGATCATTTACAAACATTTACCGCATAATCTTCATCCAATAAAATTCTCACTTTCTTACTGCCACAGACGTTCAGCCATGTGCTCTGCTACGGTGTTCAGTTAAATTTTAAACGATATGCGATCTGATCAGATCTGTGTGTAGCCTGATGGTTGGAAGTACTACATACACACAAGCTGTGACTACAAACTAACTCGTATTTTAACTTAGAATACTTAAGTCGGCCCCACATTTTGGGAGCTTCAGTGTTCTTTCTTCGGCCAACTACAACCAAGCCTATCCTGACAAACCGTCTCCATTTGGGATATCGTTCAAGACTATTCTTATTCAAAATATTCGGGTTGAAAAAATAAAAACGCTCAAATAATACTTCCTAACTTTTTGACGGTCTATCCATTTTTGCTGGGTTTCCAAGATACGATGAGCAAAAATACTTCTCTTAATTACGCTCCTAACTGATAGGCCAAAAAATGTCTTCCCCTGATGCTATCATACATCCAGTGCGTCTGCATGGCCGCTCTGAAGCCCGCTGTACACTTCGTTGTGTCAATATTTTTCGACAGGCTTGCAATAAACATGTGATGTCCTCCAAGGCTGTGAAGTGCAACACAATACTCGCTTGTCATCCAGAGAGTGCTGCAGCAATGCGGGTATTTCTAATTTATGTGGCAATACTGTTCAGATATTCTACTCTCTTCTGGTTTGCGTTCAAAATTGTGATTTCATAATTTTCTAATTTTAATGGATTAAACTGCTTCCTTCTGTTTACTGACTTTCACATCTGTTCTAAGTGTAGTGCTAATATTTTATTACACATGTTGTGATTTATGTGGCACATAATTTTGCATCTCCCAGGTATCTTTGACAACGTAAAACGTAATCCCGAAATGTTTAGTTGAAACCTTCCTAAGACATGCCTCGTCTATCACGCGCGTTAATTCGCCCGCAATAAATGTGCCTAAAGTTCACGTTCCCTAAAAAAAGAGACTTGGCTTCTGTTAACTTGGGCACAGGAGAACAGGTCGCCGGAACGTCTCGTGCCAAGCTGGTGGAGTGAGATCACGATCACCACAGTCGGTTTGCAGCGCGCATAAATTCCCGCAAATCATCCCGGAAGCGGTTTTACAACAATCATTTCATTGAGCGTCTCGTGCACCTGTGCAATTGCATGCGTTTCGTTGATTGCCTTGGCCCATGAATGACTTACGAATGCAGAATTCGAGCAATTACCCTCGTTGGGGCAAACTTCCCCAGAATACATGGCGACCGGCTGGGGATGAGAATATGGTGTGAAGAGTACGAGCGCAAGCAGGTTTTCGTCCTGAGAGTTGCAAGGTAGCCATTTTCAAATCGGTGGGACATATGTATATCCAATAATATTATCTCTCTGGACAAAGCTCTAATCTCAATGCCGTGTCTCTGTATGCAGCAATGAACAACACTGCGAATCAACCTTCGACTAAGCCCCGACGGGAATGTCAGGAGCAATAATTGTGGTTTTCATCAACTACTTCAGATTTCATACTTGATACTTCCGGAAGACGACCCCAAATTCTTATCTTTTGCCCTCTCGCTAGGCATTGTTCCGCCTAATAACCTCTTCATGCTTGGGAACAACAGCCTGAATGGCCCTCACCTAATTTGGTGCACTCTAATTTATCAGTCATTTGAGTTAGGGGGCGAACCGTAATTGGAACTGAAATAGTTCACCTAGTCTTTCAACGAGGAAGGTGAAGGAAAATTTTGAAACTGAAGAAAATAATAGGAGCGGGTTTAAGTTACTTCAGGGATTGCTAAATACCTAAATTGATTGTGAGCGCGGACATAAAGCTTATATGGAGAACAGCTCCAGAACTCGGTACTGTCCAAAATATAAATATTCCAATTTCCAAACTACTTCTTGGGCTCCACAATAGGGCGATGCTTGGAAGGATAGCAATTGCTTGTTCTCTAACTTTAATCCGACGTTAAGCTGTGAAAACAGCGGTGTAATGGTCGCCAGAATCGAATAATTGATGAATTGAAAATGTTTAATAATCTGATACGTCGTCGTTTATTTTGTTTCCCACAAATGGCTAAGTTTCCATGTGAGTGGAAAACGCAACGGAACTCAAATGTTCTAAAATAAACGTGTCCCTAATACAATCACAGGGAAACTTGGACTATAATTTAGATGTTTACCTCGAGGTATTCGGCACCACTTATTACTATTTTAAAGGAAGTATTCCTAACTATAAATATGTCGACATTTTCAAGGATCATGCCATTGAAATGATTTGCATTTTACTTACAATAATGACTATAAAAGTATCTCGGTGCTTACGTATTATCGGGAGGACCTTTAAAAAAACCGGAATTACCTAACCTAACCTAACCTAACCTAACCTAACCTAACCTAACCATTACATTTGTAATTGCAAACGACTGTCGGCAAACCAATTGTTCACTCGCATATTCACCTTCTTTTTGCATGACTTGACGTTACATTGCCAGAAAATGCGCGAGCCAAAGTAGAGCTTCATTTTGTGATTGTTCGGACAGATTCGTTCAGCCGGCAAGATACTTTTCTCCTGAAGGAACACAACAGCCTCTTCCTCAGTGCGCGTTTATTAAATCAAAGATCTTCATACTAACCAACAAACCCTGTGCAAAAAAAAGAAAAAGTAAAAATCAAAAGTCCTCCCGATAATACGTAAGGACCAGTATCTCTCTGAATAACAAACTCGAATAAAAAAACCTTTGAATAACAAAGTTTCACTGTTATTCAAAGGAGTTTCATAGGTGTCATTGCCCTTCCCTGGGCTATAAATTAAACGAGTTACGTGAATATGAAGCAGGCAGTGCTCCACATTTCTTGCTTATTGTTAGGTTACCTCAGCTTTGGCTAGGCCTTCGGGACTTCTATCTTTCGTGCCGACTTCTTTCTATTTTCATCCCTTCTTTACTAAAGATTCTCTATATTTGCTAAACTTTCCTTATATTTTTTTTATATTTTCCTTCTTAACTTGCTATTTCTATGTTCGGGGAATCTTGTGTGGGAACACACCTTGTGCATAGATTCTCTGTTTTCCTAAGTCCATACTTAATGGTCCTTTTTCTTTCAGTGTGAGATTGTCTCAGTCACTGAAACTCTGCTATCCTGAATACTACTACTACTACTACTAGTACTACTACTGCTACTACTACTAAAACTTGCTTCATGCAGAACCAGATTTGCCTTCCTAGCAAACGAATTGCCTGGAACAACAGATGCATTTTGTCCGCAAATGGGACGCTATCCCCCGAGACACTTCTCAGATCTCAACTTCGTGGTCGAACGAAAGCTATCTTAGAGGAAAGCTGTTTCACCACGACCCAACAGTGAAAAAATTGCATGCATTTACTTGTATGCCTTAGTTTTACGGACGGTTTAACCTTTGTAAGTTTATTTCAGATCTTATTTCTTCCACACTGCCAGAAAACCTTTAGCCGCTACACCGTAAAAACGTGAGTGATAAGTCAGCTGTTAACATGGATGTAAATGGTATGTTCTCAATTTTGTGCTTAGAGCACAAGATATTGGCCTAAATGGTCTCCCCTGAAACTTTTGATTGTTCTTGAAAATTGAATCTCATTGGAAGAATATTGCTTCGGCTTAATCTCAAATCGGTAAGCCTACTTTTTAATTTCCTTCAGTATAAGCACTCGAATCTTTAAGGTACATATGCAAAATTTTTACTCACATTTATAAGCATACTATTTTAATTTCGCTGCTATACATAGTATATTTTTGCACAGCTGAGAAACAGACAACGAGTATCCTGTTTTTGGGGCGATGAATTTGGTAGTCCGAGTCATGGGGAAGTCCGGCCTGGAAGTTGCGATTCCAAGAGTCCAGACACGCCGAAGAGAGCAGCGAGTGCACGGGGTGTGGCGGCGCGGACTGGTCGACCCTCCTCCTGCTCTCCCTCTCAACTCCAGCATGTCGGCACTTGTGCGAGAGCACCCGACGTCACAGTTCTTGCTTCATTGATTCTAGGGCTGCTTCTAGACCAATACTCTTGTAAGATAAAGACTATCGGTGGGTGCTCAAGTATGTGAAGAGGGTGAGCAACGCTGCTGTTTCATTGCAGTGTGTCGCCAATAAGGGGGCAGTGTCCTCTTTTTGCCAGTGTGAGGGTCTGGAACAGACGGCGACCAGGCGCCTCGCCACCCCTCCATGCCTCCCTGCCCGTCTGCAGTAAACATAGCTGCTTCTGTGCGATCGCCAGCGGGCTGCACCCCTCAGTAGTGCGTAGCTTTCCAGCGTGGCTGTGACCCTCGTACACCACCTCCATCGTCACATACGCCTGTCACCAAACCTCCTCTGTCAGACACAAGTTTGATCTCAACCGAGCTGATACGACCTCTAATTCTAAGAAAATTTTAACGAAACCTTAACGAACGAACAAAAAGAAAGTATTATTCCAACTGACTGCGTAGAGGTCTAGGAAATGGATGTACTCTAAAAATTTCTCCCCTGTAAGCAAAATAAGTTGAGAACTCTACCCTAGGACCCTGTGTTGTGTGTTCCCTCGCTAACGACATTGTCTCTCCACTATCTGGCTGGGCTCAACAACCAAACTTGCTGAAGGACAGACCGAGCAGAGATACCGATTCGATATTACGATAAGATTATTATCGTCCAATTCCAACACTCTGCTCTCCCACTCGTCCGAGGACGTTCTGATTTGGAGCTCATACTGTAGGGAAGTATTTGATTCGATTGAACTCATTTTGAAGCTCTAGATCGATTTATTCCAGTAGAGTAAATAACTCCAACTTGAAGTTCTGTCCCCCGCTCTGAGTAAAACCTTCCTACTGTAACGAGACTGTAAGACCTAACTGTGATAGTCTGCCTGTGATTAAGAAGTCGTTCGAGCATCTTTGGGCTATTATTTGGCTATTGTGGAGGTGGTGCCAGTGTTTTACAAACATCCGAGGTCGGAAGTTATCACCTGGTATTGTTGACGCGTTTATCAAGTTGCTGTACTCCTGTACACCCTCCGACGCTCCAAGTTATTACGTTCGTCACAATGGGAAGCTTTTGTTCCAAGGACAAAGTCGAAGAGCCTAAGGAGGTTCAGACCGAGGAGCTACAAGCCGTTAACAACAGGTAACTTTAGGTAACAGGTAACTTTAGGCCTGCAAGCGTAGAATTACTGCGATGCGGTGCATTTTTTATGCTAAGGACCACGTCGCACACTGTTTTTAGCAACTTTCTCCTAGTGCCACTCGCTGTTCCTAGTTATTTCTAAGCTGAAAACGGAAATTGCAATCAACTTGAGGTTCATTTTTCATTTATGTTCCTTTTCGTTGTCGGGATGCGAGCTCTGAAGTTTCTTTCAATTTGCATCGCTGTTATTGGGCACGGGGATCTTTTTTGCTTACTTTGAAATGAACGAGAATAGTTGTAAACGATAGATTTGCGTTTAATAACGATATTGATCACAATCCGTGCTGTACGCTTGTTTTGAGTCTCTTCTTTCATTCAAAATCAACTATTGTACAATTATAGTGTAAGTAGTAAGACCGATACTTTTTCTGAACAAATTCTGTTAACTAGAGTTTTTGTGCTGCTCCAAACAGGTATAATTTCGACGCCATGATGCCCTGAAGCTTTCATTAGAAATGGTACCGTGTTCGCCAGTAGTTAGAAAAATGAATGCTTTAATCCTATTTTATTTCTTTCTCACCGACTGTTTTCAAATGTTTGCTGATAGTTCTCAGCGTGCAAGTACCCTAGCTTGTTCCAGCGACAAACCGTAAAGTAAAACATTTCTTATTTTGTGTTTAATACCGCCTTTTACCGATGATTTTTCGGATTTTATTTTCGCTGCAAGTGAGCCGTGCTCTCCTAGTCAACTCTTAAACTCTGCAGGGATGTTGGGAAGGCGAATATTTCATGACATCATTGGACAGCTGCAATTCCAATAACCCAGAGGAGGGACAAGGTCTCCGTGGTCATCCAACATGAAGCTGTGAGGTACGAATCGTCGTGCCGTGTTGTACAGCAGCGTGCCGTAACACACGGGTATTAAATTCACGAAAGCTCCAATTCTTAAGAATTTGTTTGAGTCCACCAATGTAATTCATGAATTGGTGCCCAACATCACTCATTCATGAATGTCTCAAATCAGACCAGAATTCTGACTGACTTGAAATTAATATTCACTTTTCGTGGATTGGGGAGCTTGACTGTACATCGCTCGGGGCTCAGCTTCAAAAAGGCTGGCCAGGAAGAAGGGATAATAGGCCTAGGCAGGAGACCTATCCTGATTCTGGGCCGCCGGGCTATAACGGTCTCTCGCGGCCACATGGGAACTTTTCTTGCTGGGCTTTGTTTCTTTCTTGCGAGGTTAGGTTCTCATTTGTGTCCTGGGGTTTTTTTTTTGTGTCCTGAGATTCTTCTTTGTGCACTGAGGTTCGTCTTCGGTAAAGCTGAACCGTGTGCTTTGTGGGGAGGTTCTGTGTACTTGGTGGGGAGGTTCTGTGTATTTGGTGGGGAGGGTTCTGTGTACTTGGTGGGGAGGTTCTGTGTATTTGGTGGTGAGGTTCTGTGTATTTGGTGGTGAGGTTCTGTGTATTTGGTTGGAAGATTCTGTGTATTTGGTTGGAAGATTCTGTGTATTTGGTTGGAAGATTCTGTGTACTTGGTGGAGAGGTTCTGTGTACTTAGTGAGTTCTGTGTACCACGTGAGAGTTGTGCATTAGATCGGCGTCGTGTGCTAGTTGAGCACCGAATACTAGGTGAGCGCCGCGTACTAGGTGAGCGCCGTGCACTAGGTGAGCGCCGTGTACTAGGTGAGCGCTGTGTACTAGGTGAGCGCCGTGCACTAGGTGAGCGCCGTGTACTAGGTGAGCGCCGTGCACTAGGTGAGCGCCGTGCACTAGGTGAGCGCTGTGTACTCGGAACACACCACCCTGGGCTGCCATGTAGACCGACATCGATATATTGACGCGCCCACACGCTGATCCATTACGGGCTCCACACTGACTACGCGATGCAGAGCCTTCAAAAAAAGGCAGAGGGCTTCTTCTTTCTTGGTATTCGTGATCAATTTATCTAGACCTGCAGTAATGCACAGCCTTGAATATTATTTTAGTGAAACGTTTATTGCATCGAGATGTGTGATTGGAATTTGTTCGTGAGCTTGGACCGCAGCTCTGAGCTTCAAACGTACTTTATGAACAAATCGTACACCTTGATCCTGATGCCCCTCGCCCTGACACAGGGGAATGTGTAGACACACTGCGTCTCTGCAGATTTTCATTTGGAAGGATGCA
This sequence comes from Orchestia grillus, assembly GCA_014899125.1. Lineage (NCBI taxonomy): Eukaryota > Metazoa > Arthropoda > Malacostraca > Amphipoda > Talitridae > Orchestia > Orchestia grillus. The sequence continues at coordinate 9,589 of VOMN01062729.1, forward strand.
TAGTTGCTATCAAAACTTTGCAGACTTTCATTTATAACTTTACCGAATTAAAATCAAAATTGTACAGACTTTCAATTAAAGCTATAAAGAATTCCAATCAAAACTATACAAACTTTCCATTGTGGCTTTGGAGACTTTTCGATAAGGTTATGCAAACATTTCACTGTGGCTGTACGGCTTGCCTTCGGGACTGTGCAAGCCTTCCGTCGTGACTGATTAGGCTGAGATGAAGTTGTACTGGATGTTCACTTGAGTAGTACAGGCCCTGTACACACAGACCCTCTAGCTTGAGACAGTACAAAGAGCCCCTCTAGCGTGAGACTGTACACACAGACCCTCTAGCGTGAGACTGTATACACAGACCCTCTAGCGTGAGACTGTACAGGCAGACCCTCTAGCGTGAGACTGTACAGGCAGACCCTCTAGCGTGAACTGTGCACACAGACCCTCTAGCGTGAACTGTTCACACAGACCCTCTAGCGTGAACTGTTCACACAGACCCTCTAGCATGAACTGTGCACACAGACTCTCTAGCATGAACTGTACACACAGACCCTCTAGCGTGCACTGTTCACACAGACCCTCTAGCGTGCACTGTTCACACAAACCCTCTAGCGTGCACTGTTCACACAGACCCTCTAGCGTGAGACTGTACACACAGGCCCTCTAGCGTGTGACTTGAACACCCGCTCTAGCGTGAGACTTGAACATCCGCTCTAGCGTGAGACTTGAACACCCGCTCTAGCTTGAGATTTGAACACCCGCTCTAGCGTGAGGCTTGGTTGTCACCCGCTCTAGCGTGAGGCTTGGTTGTCACCCGCTCTAGCGTGAGGCCTGGTTGTCACCCCAACACACGCAGCCGGGCACGCCCCACCCGCAAAGCTCCACTGGACCTCATCTTACAAATGAAGCCACGAAGGCTGAGTTCAGGACCCGAGGGTGTGGTGCTCTCTGGCGTGTGGGGATTGTACTCTCGTGTGCTTCGAACCGAGTGAATGAGGTCACTCTCCACTCATTTCGTGGGGACCTGCAAATTGATATTATTCGCAGGAGACTATGTAAATGAATTTATACTGTAAGGACTTAGTCAATGGAGTTATTCCTTTGGAGAAATGGTAAATGGGGTTATTCTTCGGAAACTTAATGAATAACGTTCTTCCTTGGGAACTTCCAGCTCTTCTGATTCTGAGCTCCTCTCACAGAGGTGTACTGAGAGTGTCTATCCTGGTCAGCGTGCCGTGGGAAGTTGCGCTCTTTAGAACCTGAAGCCTTTAAGGACACTGACAAGAACGAGGCCTGGAAGTGTCCGCATGCCCAGTTATTTCGGTGCGAGTTCTTAATATTTTAGAATCCTACGTACCAGCAGAGCGACACGCCCCATTAGGCTCACGAATAATCCCCTTCCCAGCAGCCCGCGGGCGTTTCAGGATGTAAGCCCTATTTCTAGTTCATACTATTGACTCAATAATGCGATTGTTAACAAGTATTACTTAACTTCCTTGACTATGCTCGATTTTTTAGCTCTATTTGCACGTTAGTGATTATTAGCGTCTTTAAACTAATTTCTATCCTGGGTTAAGATGTATTCCGCAAAACATTCTCTCAATGTCACCGACTGTACCACTGGCTTGGATTAACGATCTATTACAGAGTTAATCTTCTCTTTGTTTGTTCATTGTTCAATATTGGGTTATTTTTAGTGTTCATTCAAATTTGATCACTCAATTACCTCGCTTTTACTCAAACTCATTCGCTTCCTCTTTTTCAAAAGTGGTCAATGCACAGACAACGAGTGGGTTTTTCCCTTACTACATGGATCTGCATCGCATGAATCAACACAATCATGCAAATCATGCTAAAATGCACAAACTGAATGTTTAGGGACTGCAGTGCGAAAATCTTTCACGACCAGCATGGTGTAGCTCAGTCCGGGGATTCGGTGTGATTGTGAAACTTGACAGTCAAAATTAAAATAAAAGCATTAGTATGGCGCTTTAGGTTACATTTGGAAGGCCCATCTGCTTTATTCCGTACGAACTGAGTTGGATAAAACAAGAAGTTTTCATATCGAAAAAAAAGCTGCGAAGTGTAAATCTCTTTTCCATCGTTCAGCTTGAGTCATTTTTATTCGCGTAGTGAGAATGTTGACATTTTTTCAATGTCATTGTAATCTCTTTTAAATTTCTGTATTTTTCCGGAGGATTTCTGGAAATCTTGCTAAATTTATGAATGAATATAATGTTACGGCTGCGTTCATCATATCATGGCTATCTCACTCGACGAATCAGTTAATTAAGTCTTTGTTCCTCAGTGATTTATGTTGCTACTCGACGGCCCGGGAGGGGCAGAACAGAAACTTCAATTGAAGTTGGAAGGTGAAATAATCCTCATGAGAGCAATAGAAGCCCTCACAACAAAAAGTACGTTTATTAATTCACGTACGTTTTACCGCCCAGTTTTCAATGCCTTATAACTACTGACGCATGGGGAATGTGAGGTTGAAGCTTCCTTTTCCAAGGGAAGCACTCTGTGGTCATGTGCATTTCAGTGTCCGAGCCGGGAATCGAACCTTTACTTCCCAGTTGTGAGGCTACTACGCTAACCAATGCGCCAAGGAGCCCCCTATGGTTTCAAAGTCATCAATTTTTCTTTCGTTCGCGTTGGAATAGAAGGTCATATTTGTGAATATGTTCGGGGAGCCTGTGGAGCCTCTCTCCATCGGCGTGCTTCGATAGTGTGGTGCGTGTACTGCGTGCCATCAGTTGCCATGACGAACACCAAACTGAACACACGTGAGCAACACGGGCTCGCCTTTGTTTCTTTATGCGTTGACATTCCTTCGATTTCTTACGTGCAAGATGAAGGTGTCGATTGGTAACTCAGTTCCCCCCGGAGCTGTCTTCAGTTTCTCGATCTGGATATATCGGTTGTCTGTCCTCGTCAGTAACCGTTTTGACCTGTGCGCTTCACTGACGTAAACAACGTTGCTACGTCAGGTGCAATAGTTGCAGACGTCTATCGTTTCACGTACGTAGTTATGTTGCGTAATCCTTCATTTCTCAATATTCCTTTTCTCCTCTCTGGGTGGTGAGAGAATCAGTGATGTGGAATTAAGTTCAATGAAAACGTTCTGGCATTTTCTATAAGGAATGTGTGACTATTATGGCCCTCAAGAGATGTCCGGAGTCGCTGCTGGAAGTCCATCGTGACTGCTGTAAAACCCTAAATTTTCTTAATGTAATGTTTTATTTTAAAACATGCCAAAAACTCGAACCCTTCTAATAATTTGTATCCTTACAGTCAAATAGGATTTGAATAATACGTGGCTGATCAAAAAAGGAGTCAATCGAATACCCCACAGCTGTGATGGTTGCGCACATACCGTGGTGCTTAGTTTTGTTTTTTGGATTTTGTAGAGCTAATGTTTAACTGCTCTCCGTTACCTTATCTGCAAGTACGAACAAGGTCTGCACGATAATCGACTCCAGAAGGGGTAAGGCAAATATTAAAACAAGTAACGTGGCCGTTATTATTAAGCGAAAAGAGTTCTCAGTCAAAAATCATCAGCAAATCCAAACGCACATTTGCTCATGTCTTAAGCGAGTATAAGAACGGTCTTAGGGGTTACGATATCTATACAAATCAACACAACTGAATCAATTTCTTTTCTGACTTTGTCTCTTTCTGTTGAACTTGTTTCAAGCACTGGCCGAGGTAATCCTAGTAAGAGGATCTTTCGTATTGAAAGAAATAATGGCACATGTTTGACATGATCGGTGGGCAGGGTAAATTTGTATATATGTCTATATACATATTTTGCAAATTTTGCAGGATTTGTTGATGTGAAAACGAAGTGTCTGAAGTATAATTTAGCAGGTGTTCCATCATATGTATTTTATGTGCAAATAAAAATAATTTTCATGTTACTGGAAGTGGCCAATGCGTCGCATTAGGTATTTCGAATCGTGTTAGTTTGAATCTTTCCCTCCGTAGCCGGACGCCACGCGCAACAAAAGAGATGGAAACTCGAACGTTCCTTTGAATCGGCTCAGTTTCGATTGAAATTTCCCTAGCAATCCATACGAATAGTTGAACAAACTTGCCTGCTTGATTGTCTGTTGCAAAAATTTTGGAAGCGCGTAGCGGTAAAATTCAGTTATTCCTCCTAAGTGTAGCGGTGAGCGGGATGGCCACACAGCTGAAAGGACCTGGGTTCGAGCCTCGGCTCAAGTGGGGCTTTTCACGTGACCACGGAGTACTTCCCTTGGAAAAGGAAGTTTAAATCACACATTCCTCACATCCCCCACCACATCAGTTTTTGTAAGGCATTTAAAACGTAACGGTAAAACGTGTTGGAATAAATAAAGGTTCCTTTTTTAAATAAAGGTTCCTACCCTGGGAGTGCAGTTATAGCACAATGGTGTCCTGGCGTAGTGACTGTGTTTTCCAGGTTGGAGTGGAATTTCTGCTTAATCTTGGTAACAACGCGAATAAATCTTTGATGTGGGTCTTACACGTTGTACTTCATTAATTCATAGCCTTGATGAATTTTTGTTGAAGAAACTGTTCTTAAAGTTGCCTTCTGTTCAGCAAAAGGCGTAGTTGGCCTCTATTGGACTTGATGAGGGCTTTAGAATTTTGAAAGAAGTTGTTGTATGGTAACTCCGCTTAACCATTCACGCGGTATATATTCGTAAAATTTCCACTACAACTGCAGTAATAATAATGCAATAATTTGAATAAATACACTCTATGCGTCAAATAGTTATTTTCGTCATTCCATTGAGAACTCACCTTCACAAATTTCATGTTTTGACGTTTCACTCCCGAATGGAAAATTCCCTGGAAAGCTAAGGAAAAGTAAAGAAGACGAGCTTGAGGAGCCCCGGTGCAGCATTTCCGTGCAATCACTCGCGTGAAGAATCCTCGGTCTCATTTGGACCGTTGATTGCTATGTGCCGGGACGTCATCCATCGCGCTGGCGCATTCCATTGTTTCGTGCATGCGTGATAGGTCCCCCCTCCCCTTCAGCAGCTAGGTACTCCACATAAGATAAACTGATTCTTGACGAGAATAGATTTGCCGCAGCTAGATACTGTGATACTTAATATTTTACTTCGTACGTGGTACAATTTATGTTGCTCGGAATGATACTAAGCCCTTTTGGCCAATTCCTGGGATCCTCATGTCTATCTAACGCCCGCCACCGTTGGTATAATTTAGGAATTTGTCGTTCTCCAGAAAAAGTTTATAATTGAAGGATCGATCAAGGTTTTGTGAGTCCGAAAGGGTTCCGTATTCAGATATTATCTCCTTTTCTCACCATCACGTCTCTTTCGTTAGGTGATCAGGGGAGAGACTTGTGCACCGTTCAACAAACCTCGGAAACTGCGCCAAATTTGGCAGCTTTTTTATTACATTCTAACCTTCTTCTTTCTGTTAATTGCTTATTAAGATACCTCGCTTTTCCAGCCGTGCAATGCCGTAAACGAGATATAATTCACGCCTTTGCATAGTACACTGGAACTGTGTTCGTGAATATCACTATTATGACTTGCCTTGCTTAATCTAGTGGAATCGATGCAGTCAATCCTGAATGTATCTCGACAAAAAAGCTAACCGTAAAAAATGGCCGGAAGTGTATGTACGATGCAGTACTTGTTAGTTGGTACATTAAAAAATCATACGCAAAATTCCTAACTTGAGTGCACGATGCTTAAGCCCTGAACGAATGACTCCGCGAAGGCCGGCGGTGCATTTACTCGGTCTGTGTAACGGACAGCGACCGTGTGAATGCAACAACCACAGCCACGAGATATCTCGGGATTGTTCGTTAAGGAGTTAAGGAACGACGCACAGTGACAACCCATTCCAAATGGGTCAGAATGGGAAGCGAAAAGGCCGTGTTTCGTACAGAGTTCATTGCCTAAAAGGGATGTTGAAGACACTCCTATATTATTTTATGGATAGGAGTGTTTTTAGCATCTTTCTCACGCAATGAACTCGGAAAATATAGAATCGTTGAAAAATCTCAAAAGCAATTTCGTACAGAGTTTGATGGGGCGCTGCATGCAAGAGCAAACTAGAATGATGGTGGACTAGCTGGGACGGCTGGAGGGAGGCGGCGCATGTGGTGCAGCTGCATTGTGATCCCCACAGGATACACCCCCTCTCCTGCCTCTCTGTGTGACTCACAGCCTCGCTCAACGGCGCGTCTTCCTACCAACTTTTTTTGCTCTCTTTCTATTTCTCGCTGTGGAGGTTTTAGCTGTCATGTTGTCTGGGGAAGGTAAGGGCTCGCTGTTGCTGGCTCACTTGATTTTTCCCTTGTCTGTTTTTTGTTGCTCGAGGTATCTTCGTACTGTTAGTTTTTACAATCTGTCCAGTCGATGCGCGAGTCGTGCTGTGTCTGAACAGTTTCCTGTGCTGGAAATATAGACAGTACCTGCGTCGAGCTTGCAAACCTGACCGAGTGCCTCCTTGAAGCAGTTGTAGAGGACATTACTGAGACGACAAAAAAGTTGTACCTTTTAAAACAAACTGAAGTACTCTGAAAATGTGTTTCAACCCAGATAGTGGTATTCTCACACAATCGGGAGCAGTTTACTGCCGCTCGGCACTGTAAGTGAACGTCTCTCACGACTCTCCCCCCTCAATTTTGGCGCAAATTTTATTTGCGTTATTTCTGTCGGTACGTATGCTGCGCCTGCGTAGTTGCCACAGCTCCCCGTAATGCACCAATGCCCACAACTTCACAAGCACGTCACGTAGGAGCCTCTCCGCTTGCACAAGACTATCCTTCTTTGTTCGCGATGCCGCGTTCATTTACTTTCCTGCTTGCGTGCTTGAATGCGAGCTAGATATCTTGAATACGGCTTACTAAATGTAGAAGGAAAAGTAAAGAATTATGGATAAAAAAGGAATGCATGTGAAGAAAGAAAAGTGTAAAAAAGCCTCTAAAGGTATTTTAACGATGTAACTCGTTAGTTCCTGTGATATTGAACACGTTTATTGCGTTGTGTATCACAATTATAAATTATCTTTAATGATGCACACAATTGAGCGACAGAGAGCCGCAGGCTGCTATATAGAGGAGACCCTCAAGGAGTCGAGGGGACGGGCAGGAGAAGCAACATATTTCTTCTCCAATCCAACTGAGCGGCGCTCGACTGGATTAAATCGTTATAAAATGGTGTGTTTTTTACCGTCCACTCATAATCATGTTTCAAATTCCACTTTCTCTCATATTTCATGATCTGATTTCACTCCTCGTCCTGTGTTGTTGTAAACTTTTCAAGGTACTTCTCGACTTACTCGTAATGAATTTTATTTTTTGTTTCTAACAAATTGTACGAACGAATTGATGGTTTAGCGATGGGTTTATTGTCCGCATTTGCTCTCGCAAATGCCTTCGTGTTTCAGAGAATTTAGGTGTTTGCAGCATTGTCCAATGAAGTTTACGCGCCTGTTTAACAGCCGATATAGTAATGAAATATTTGTTTCTCTTAGAGATTTATCGCACACCCGGCTATTTTTGAACTACCTCAAACAGAAACACTGTTCAATGGAAATTGGAAACAAAACACAATAGGATTGCTCATGCACTAGATGATAAAAATCTCTTTAGTTTTAACTTACCACTACTTAAATTCAAATTATCGAGATTTCATTCTACATAATTCAGAACCAAAAGGTTCATAATTCTTGATAGGTTTAACCTTTTTTCTCCATTTTACTGGCTATCTTTCGACTGTAACTTTCTGATTTCATCAGGAATGTACAAAGAATCACACGATGTTTTTGGTTCCAATTTCCTAATTCAACGCCTAATTCAACGCCAGTAACGCCTAATTCAACGAGTTAATCACCACTTCACGTTGAATATTAGGCTAGTCTCTAGTGGATTAAGAATCATAACTGTAAGTCCCAACGTGACGTCCACACTTAGTTTTGAAGTCGTAGTCCTAGTGATTGAAAAACTGATGCATACCGAGCTTTGTGTGCGACTGATATCTATAAAAAATGATTTTTTCTTTCTTCCTTCTCTGTCAATAACCAGAGGTGAGCAACGATTTCCGATTTCAGTGTTCAGTGAACCAATCACTAGAAATGAGCACTAGTTTCTCTAGCTTTTGCTATAGGAGTTTCAAAGCTAATTACCAGTAAACTGTTATCAACAAAGGCTACAAAATTTGTTCCATTTTTCAAAACATTCATTCTCAGCGTAATGTTTTCAGAAAGGTTTGATTTTCCTTAGGCATTACTAATTGTCAAATTTAAAGCTTCTGGCGCAATAATACGACAAACCAGCGACCACAGACAGTAATCAGAATTATTAACATTGTTTATATGTGTTTTGGTGTCCGCCTTGAGAAATTGTGTCGATAAATGTCATTGCTTGGAAAATATTTTCTAAATTTAACGTTCCCCTCATACTGGTTCAATAGTTTTAAGATTATATCATTCTTTCGGTACGAAGATTTGCATCCCATGAACATACTTTTCATTTCGAGCCATTGTCGAACGATAGAAAGCCTGTGCACGTAACTACTTCTTAGCTTCCGCCTGGGAAATATAAATGCGAATCTAACGCGAAAAATACGTTGGCGTATGTTGCAATCATCTCCTTGCCGCCATCGTTCGCCTCGAGCACTGCTGCTCGCAGGTCCTGTCGTACTCGTTAAAATCGTAGCACATGTTCGAATGTTAGTGAAGATATTCGTTCAAATAGAACAATAAAGTCTTTAATACTGGCATACAGACGTCAGACGTAAGATAGTCGACCGAGAAGTCGTTCGTTACCGTTCTACGAGCGAGTAGGCGTGCAGTAGCTTCGTGTGTTGCGCTCTAGCTAATTGAAGGTCGTTGAGCTGCTGATGTTGCTCCTTGTACAGCTGCTCGTACGTTGCAACAGACACGGCTTCTGCAGAAACGAGAAGAGGGAATAGCGCATCTACCCATACGGTGAGATGAAAGGGGCCTGTTAGTGAAGCTACTTGTCGTGCGATCAGCGGCTTAGGAATATCCCTCTCATTTCTGTTTTCAAGAGAAAAATTGCAATAAGATTAAAAGATCAGCGACCAGCTTTGGGAAGTAAAACAAAAACTTTTGAAGAAATCCGATGATCGTCGGGCTCCTTGATATTTCGCTTTGTTGCACCAACGACGCTGAAATGCTTCGACATCCCCAATGCTTTCGTGACAGCTTCGCCGCTCTGCCTGTAGCTCACAGATTAAGCTTTCTCTGAGACTCTCTATCGACCTGTGGGAAATGGTCGCACTAACTTATGAGCAGAAACAAACACAGCACTCACGTGCACTTTGTAATACTTCATTTCGAGGATAAATTACAGCTGCATTATAAAAAATTGCATGATATTGTTAAAATGCCATGATATCAAATGACTATCGTATTTCCTTATTATGAAGTTCATTACACAATCATCGTCTCTGGTACGGTTAAGGAGATTGACCGGTAGGAAGGCAACACAGCGCCTGCCTGGACGAGTTGTGATCCTAATTTAGTTGTGATCTTCAATGTTTAATTTATCGTCTTATTGGAACGCTCTTCATGTTAAATCACTTGTCGAAGAGATATAACGGTTGAATTCTATACATATACTACGAATTTCAGTTTTACAAGTAAATGGTCATTAATTCATTAATACCAGGCAGGCTTTTTCTCAAAACTGCGCCATCGATTTCAAAATTGGTACATAGAGATAGTAACAACAATGGTGAAATAATAAAAGGGTTTTATTCTTTCAGGCAAGTATGTTAAGTACAGGTTCCTCTTGTTGAGCACATCGAGGACTTCCACTCTTAACCGACCACGGGGACCTTACTGTCTGGTTTCATAAGGATGCTGCTAGTTTTTTTGCAAAAAGTTAAGTGCAGTCTCTTTGCATGTATGCACAAGGTTGCAGCTAGTTATCGTACTTCCTTATCTCACAAGTAATTGTCGTTAAAGGATTAAACCCTTCAGGTCTACAGTAGGAGTTACCATTTCTTGCAGGGTCTCCAGATATGGTTTTCAGGAATCTTCCGTCAAATCACAGTAACAGAATCACCACTCAGAACCATTGGAGTTTTTGCGGGGTGGTCAGAGATGTAGCATGTATCCTCACATCCTTGAGTGGGGAGGTCAGTCAATAGAGCAACTGTCCTCTTCTGCCATTGTATTCCTTTTAGCGTCTCTTTGATCCTACGATTATTCATCTTATTAATATTTTGACTTACACTAAAACATCTTGGAACATCAGGGTGTTTTAAGCAATTTAAATCATAGTTGTACGTTATTCAATGTTATTTCAACATTACGATAGCCTTCTATTACATTTACTTTGTGAGAAGCTGCTGCCTTGTTAAACTGAAAATGGCTGAAGGTAAAAAATGGCTAGTGTCTTGTTGTCCTCAGTGTGGCTTGCTTTCTGGGCAATTAGAGGCGTCGAGAGCGTTCTCTCGCAGGTGATCGGTGAGCAACAGCTGAGGGACAGTGTCGTCGTACAGCGTTTGACCAGCCGAGTGTGAGGCTCCCCGACACTTCGGATTTTTCGACCAATAGCACAGAAATACTTTGATCTCCCAGGATTTAGTGCGTTGTTCGTTTCTTTGCTTGCCTGGTAACGGAATGATTAAACTTTTTTCTATTCTGTGTCCATGCAACCAGTTTTTCATTGATTGTCTGTAAATCAGTTGCTGCACTGTCATTTCAAATAGTGAAGCATTTTGAGTGTAAAGTACAAATAGCTTTGACCTGCCCTTTGAAAGTGTGTTGAGGAGTGCTAAAGCCTAATGTACACGCAGTCACACACTCACGACTCCTACCAATCAATGATGAGTAACATTATTTCACCACACTAGTGGTAAGAGTCGCAACTGCCAGTTCAAATAAATGTGTTACGGTATTTCATGATTTCGCTTTTGTTTTGCACTTCAATTGGCAATGCTTCTCGATCGTTGACGAGCTGTGGGTATCTTTTGCAAAAAAAGACAGCTTGGTAATAGAAGGTAAAGCTCAGGGATTTGCGTTCATTGTTTTAAACTTTAGCAATTATGCAGGACAGCATTCTAAGCTTTAGTTGAACAATTACGAGGAAATCGTTTCCAATTCATAGTCAGTTGATTAGCCCTGCTCAACTTTTGCACTCAAGTCGACCTATGTACTCCTCTTACTCGCGTTTGTATCAAGCATGCGGTTAGTCCGCAATCATGCGAATTAAATTTTACGAATAATACGGGGCAACATGTGGGTATCAAATACATACGGTTCGATCGAAAAGACGAATTCAGCTTCAGCTTAATCATGCGACACCTGCGTAAATTCAAATGAAGGCGAACTCAACTCGTAGTTAAATTATGTGTTCCGATAATATAATTTATTTTACCTCATTCGTTTTCCCTAATGAACCGGTAAATATTTTTCATTTTAGAGGTAAAAACCACGTGTGCAGTTTTCAGTCTGTAAGACCACTACCGTAACCAAGTTTGCCTTAGAGAATTTTTAATTTAAAACTCTGATGTCGTGTACATATTAATGAGAAGCTGGCTATCGCAGGGTTGGCTTGGGAAGCAGCCCGAAGGTCCCTTTGTATCTTGCTCAGTAACAGCTCTGGTTTAGCTTGGAGCGGGTCCAAGAACCACGTCTTGTACTCGTACTGTACGAGCTGCTGTTTCCACGGCACTCAGCGCTTCGTTAATATGCTCTGTGTAGCGATGCTCTTGCGATCTGAGATTTATTTCTGTCATGACCCTCACTGATCGTCATTAGATATTCCCCTTCCCAGTAAAAACGTAAGTGCGTACTAGGGTTAACGAGTGATAAAAATTATCGAGAACGCATGCTTTAGTAGTTTAGAAATTAAAATTCGAAGGTTGTTCTCGGACTAGGATTGCTTAACGTTTGAACTCGCTCCATTAGCGTCTCATGGGGGGTTATACTAAAGTCCATCGCATGGACTTGTAGATGAGCTTAATGATGTTTGAACAAATCGAAGCTTCGAGTTTAGGTAGGCTGTCTATTGACCAATCTGAAGTTTACAATTTTGCCTTACATAATTGTAATTGTTGAGTAATTGAGTAATTGTTCATTTCCTCCAAAAAATACACTTAAAATTGTGATACATAGACTCATCGATCGATCTTAGAATTACTCACGTCAGTATGATGCTTAAAAGCCGACTAGCTTCTCGCTGCCCGCTGTTGCCTGATTGTCTTGAAGGTGAAACTTGAAGTTAATCTAGCTGAAAACTGTCGCACCACAGGTTACTGGAGTGTTCCAAAAGTATAAGATTTTGTATCATTTCGTGCCTTTGCCCCTTCGCTCCGAGCGAACCATGAACTATGTAGAACCCTCGACTAAGTGAGTTGATATTTTGGGTAAAGTTCAATTTCAGTATCTCTTATTCTGTTTACTCGTACACTCATAAAATTTGATTTCATATCATACTTTAATATACTTTGGTAAGTAATCTAAGAGGCTCACATCACTCGTATTGATAAGTTCAGAGGCAGAAGAGGATTTTTCAATCTACAACAGTCTTTCACAGCATAATCTTGAAGCTTTGGGATTCAGTTGGTTCCATGACGAGGAATAATTTCATCACTGCTAATTGAATGAAACTGAGTTTTTATTTCAGAGTATTTTTTTCATCCAGTCGAGAAATTCCCCAATTCCGAATAATATTCAAGTTAACAGGTGTTTTCAAAGCACAGTTGACCGCAGAGCACTGGAACTTGCAGAAGAATCTTATGTACGAAAATAAGACTTATGGCCACAAAATACCTATATGCACTGATCTGCTCTCGAATAACCTTTCCATAACCTTTTTACTTAAAATTAGTTGACGCTAAAAACACTGCCACCCGTGAATTAAATGTACATAAATGTACATCATCGAATGGAAAGTAGAACTAACTCAACATCCACTTGTCAATACATGGCATGATAGCTTTTTTACCTGTCTCTACTTCATTTTTTTGTTTAGGAAAATTACACTATAGAACAGATTGACTAAGATAAGGATTTTTTATATCAACCTTTGAGTAGGGTTTTATATTTTCCTACGACTTTCTGGCCAGCAGTTCGTGCCTGTACAGAGCAGTGATTAGCCGGTAAAGTTCCTGTTGGATCTGGAACGGTAGATACGCTGGCTGGCCTTTTCCAGGTAGCCTCGACCTTCTAGGATCATGAGTAGCAGTGATCGATAGCTTAATATACTGGATTGAAGGCCTAGTCGTCAGTTGACGAGTTATTGCATTTCGATGATATTTTTACCCAAGATCCTGTTAGACTGACTTGATAATTGAAAATTGAATGTTATAAAAATTTGAAAATTGGTTTATAGGGGCCTGATGAATTGTCCTATTTATTTTCAAGTTTAAAATATGCCTAACCAACTCCGCCTACGATGCATAGAATTTTCTTTAATTAGAACTATCCAGATTAAACTCTGTACTATAGAGTTGAAAAAATTCGTGGTTGCTTTTCAAATATCTTTTCACACTACAGTTGTCATTTTGGCGTGGGACACAAAGCTTTTGTTTAAAGTGACTTCTTTTTATGCGGAGGGCGGGGGGAATTTTCCGTCATTTTGTGTCCGGTGATGCTCGCCAAGCGGACGACGCTTGCAGCACCGGCGAGGTATATAAGGAGGTAGAGCTGCCACCGTCGTCACTCGTTGGAGGTTGGACGGTACGTGAACAGTAGACGTGCAGTGGCTCTAATAAGAAGCTTATTTCTCGTGAAACAAAAGTGATACGTGACTTGGGAACGATATGCCTTTGTTCTACAATTTTAGTCAAATTTTTATAGTTACTTTTTCTACACTTGTACGATTTCTGCATTTACAGTAGCTCTGTTTCAGTAAAGTTTCATTGCAAAATATGGGCGGATCCCGTGAACTTGACTGTTATCGCGTTGTCTTGAGTTGCAGAAAAATTGTTTTATGTTATCTGATATTCAATGTTGTGACAGTCATCACAGCCCTGCTGTCATAGCAGGAAAGAAATCTTAACTGTGTTCTTATAATTTGAGTTTCACAAACGACGCAAATCGTTCCCAAGCGTCAAGGTTTCGGTAAACAGCGTTGCTTGCTTCCCATTGGCCGGTCCGCAGTTGTGCCGGCCGGCTGGTAGCAAGATGGGGTTGTGTGGTATGATTCTTCTTTACTCAATTTCTCCGTTTTCTCGGTTTATTCTGTGCGTCTTACGAAATACACTAATGAGTAGCCTGTCTATTTCGATAACTTTAATTTCAATATTTGTGTTATATATTATGTTCTGTTGACACTGACAAATGTGTTAGCATTTAATCGGATATAACTAAATGTGAAAGTTTCTATTCAAATTATTGTGCATTCGCCATACAATTCGTAATTTTGTAATTTTTTTCTTTTCTAATTTGGAAGTACAGAGTCCTAGTAATCTTTATCTTTCTTAGTCTTTGTTTATTTGACTTTCATTACTTTGACGTGATGGAAGGGTAAACTAGTACTGCATTTAGAAGTTGCTTTTGTGCCTATTACATACAAATTTAACTTTGCTTCAAGTTTATTAATACTCTTTTGAAAATAAAGAACCAAATCATTGATACCAAAAGAAAGCTTTCATAATAGCTCTTCCTTTCTGACTTGTAATTGACTAAGGAAAGTGAGACAGCACCAGAAGAAAAATATTGCTTTGTGTCTTCCACTTATAGGGTGTGGCCTGTTTGAGGTTGGAAAGCTTAGGTCAAGGAATAGAACTCCAAATAAACGAATGTGATTGGCGAGTCACACTATTTGGATTAGGAATGCTTATGATATCTGCATCTCAAGTCAGTGCAAATGAAGCCTGCTAACTATACAGTATGCAGTTGCCGGTTATCTCAAAGAATTTCAACACTTTTCAAGCCAGTTATTTATTTGAATTCAATGCACAGGCTGAGAATAGAGTATTGTTTGCAATAATTAGCCTGTCATAAGACCTGTTTTAGGGGCCCATATGAGACTGAGAGCCATCTGCTTGTAACTGACCTGCAACCCAACAATAATATTCCTTCTAAAAATCTGTCTGATTTTGTTTGTTTCATTGAAGCAGTTCTTTTGTTTCTAGATTTTTCTGAGACTATAATTTTGCATAGTACTAATAAGAGCAAGGTTGTAATAATACTAATGAATCTTTTTTAAGGAAATGCAATTCATACAACTTTTTAAATGTTAGTTTTTCCGTGAATTTGTAATTGCATTTTTCAGTTTAGGCCGTAAGAAGTACTCGTTTCCCTGTCCATAATTGATGGCATCAGTTTTGAGGGTTTGGAAATGCTGTTAACCCATCTTAAATTTTCAGAAAAGAATTTTCAAATTCCTTATCGAAAATGTGAAACTATTTTCTCAGATCGACTGTGGCCGTTCTATTTCAACTCTTACGACTTAGAAGCCAGTAGTGCTTTTGAAATGAAGTTCCCAGTCCTGAATACAAAAGTTCCTGTTCTGCTAGTATTAATTTAGAGCTGAACGCTTATTGTTCATTTTCGGTTCTGACACATTCGCGGGATGTCATTGCAATAGCTTATTTAAAATACAACCGCTATAAATATCACAAGCTCATTCCTTCGTACTGTAGCGTCGAGGAGTTTGACGTCTGGCAGAGCTCATGCCCTGCGGTCGATTGGATGCCAGACGCTGCCTTGAACGCGCAGGAAGCCGGCTATTCAGGCAATCCTGTACTTCGCCACAGCTGCCATCTCTTGCTCTCTTTCTCGTGAATTGCAGCCCTAACCCACTGTTAGGGTTTTGCTGTTGAATAGCTTCCTGGTCTTACGTTAGTTCTTATTCGGGGCTGTAGCAGCGTTCAATTCACTCTCGAAATAGGCTAAACTATGAGAAATTAAGCTGAAGGAAGCTTTCTAATATTATTCGCACAGCGAGTTTTGCGATGCAATCCTTGGCTATAGCTTCGTCAAAGCCTAGCACTGTTAGAGATGGTTATCATGGGTAGATTTATGAAAATGAAAAATCGAATTGGGCCCCAGAAAATTACTCGAGCAAACCCTGAATGAAACTTTTGTTGCGGGAACACAAGAATGATCCTGAACATGCGAATCAATTGCTGTAATTCAAATAGTAATGCCATTTCTCCCAGCAAGTTTGTGAGAGGATGATTTCAGCTTAGACTCAGCTTGAAGAATGGGGAGCAGCGCGCACATTATTAACAGGCAACAATGTATTAGAATTAACCTTTTACCTGGAACACGGTTGCAACCCGGAGTAAACGCTGGTTTTGACGCTCTTGATTTTTATTTATTAATTGTGTTTTGGAGATGATTGCGGCGGGCATTGGAATGAATCGTTTAATTTCTCAACTTGATATATCCAATGGCACAATAGAACACCTAATAGAATCTTACGGCGTAAGAATGAGTTTTACTGACTACCGTTTAATAACCCAACAGTTAAAGATCCTAGAGATACCGGCGTGATGGACGTCAAAGTAGGTTTGCCTGAACATTTATCTGAATTCATTCGTTGCGGATCGCACGCTGACTAAAGTATTAGGGGATGCGACGTTTGCTCGCTTACGGGCCACGAATTTTTCTCGGCCATTTATAACCAAAATGAGTGAAGTATATGTTGCAGAGAAATTAATGTTTTTATTTTTTTTTATTTTGTGCAGCCAAGACAGTAACAAAATGGTTGACGCTGCTGTTCTCGACAAGCTTGAGGCTGGCTTCAAGAAGCTGGAGGCCGCCACTGACTGCAAGTCTCTGCTCAAGAAATACCTCACTAGGAGCGTCTTCGACCAGCTCAAAGACAAGAAGACTGGCCTTGGCGCCACCCTCCTCGACGTCATCCAGTCGGGTGAGTGATCCCAAACGTTTCTCTTAATTAACTTCGCTGTGAATTTAGTGGTAGATGGAGGCAGAATGTCGATTTTGAAGTGTCAGCGCTTTTATGCGCAGAGTTTTTATGCTGTATGCGGACAGTAAGAGGCCGGAACATTACCATTGCAGCATTAGGCTTGTTTGTTCTCAATTTGTTTTCCGAGTTCTTAGAAAAAGTTCATCTCAGTAGGTTTGATGATTCAGACAGAAAAGAAAGCCTTTCTGGATTCGATTACGGAATTATACTTATGAATTTGTAATGCCTTTGAGTAGTGCTACTTGGTGAGTATAGTAAGGTGGTTTACGTTTTATTGAAATAAATATCTGCATGAGTATGGTTACGAGGATATTACTGAAATGAAAATATGTTGAAGATGACCGTTACGCATAGATCATGAGCATGGGTGATAAATACCTCTGAAAGTCAGGATATTTGCGAGTCACCGATCGAATACTTGCTATGAATCCCGCTTTGTTTTGTTTCTGCATTTCGCAGAGGAAAGTTGAACATTGCGGGTGTACATGAGTGAACCATTTGAGACGCAGTTGTAGCGAGGCTTGTCCTTCAGCTGTCTCTTGGTACAGCTGCGACCAGAGCGGTCTGCACACCTGCTCCCAACAGCCCCAACGTACTGACGTCCAACTTGTGCGTGATAACCCTGATCGTATGAATGTGAAATCTACAAGAGTACAATTCTTACTGTAGTTTTCCTCTCGAGAATTCTACTTATTTTGTACCTATGCCCTTATTAATTAATGTATGACAATTAATTAATTTCCAGGTAACTTTTATATTGAAGAATTGCTTAGGTGTGTTGCTATAGGTTAAAACTTGCGTTAGAGGTATCTGTACTCTAGTATTGTTTTGTACTTGCAAGAGTAAGAATTGTACGGGGCTCCGTGCATGACCTTCTGCCGGCGTCGGAAGCCAGACGGCTGCTCAGGTTTCCCGTAACCTTGAACTCACCGTCAGCTTTAACGTTGGCCTGGAGTCTCGGCACGACGCTCCCTTCCCTTTATTGATCCACTCGAGGACTCGACCAGCGTCTGCTCTAAAATTATCTAGCATTGTGTGTTGGCTATAGTGAGACATGAACTTGGGATGTTCATAGCCTAACTAATCTCGTACAACTTTTTCTCTTTCCGTCAGGTGTGGAGAATTTGGACTCGGGTGTCGGTGTGTACGCCCCTGATGCTGAGGCCTACACCGTCTTTGCTCCGCTTTTCGACCCAATCATTGAGGACTACCATGTCGGCTTTTCGCAGACTGACAAGCACCCTGCTAAGGACTTTGGTGATGTCAACTCGCTTGTGAACGTTGACCCTGAAGGGCAGTACGTCATCTCTACCCGTGTCCGTTGTGGACGCTCCATGCAGGGATACCCATTCAACCCTTGCCTCACCGAGGCCCAGTACAAAGAGATGGAAGAGAAGGTTTCCTCCACCCTCTCTGGTCTTGAGGGTGAGCTCAAGGGTACCTTCTACCCCCTCACTGGCATGGCTAAGGACGTCCAGCAGAAGCTGATCGACGACCACTTCCTTTTCAAGGAAGGTGACCGCTTCTTGCAGGCCGCTAACGCTTGCAGGTACTGGCCTACTGGCCGTGGTATCTACCACAACGACAAGAAGACTTTCCTTGTCTGGTGCAACGAAGAGGATCACCTTCGCATCATCTCCATGCAGATGGGTGGTGATCTCGGTGAAGTCTATCGCCGTCTCGTGACTGCTGCCAATGAGATCGAAAAGAGAGTTCCTTTCAGCCACCACGAGCGTCTTGGCTTCCTGACTTTCTGCCCCACCAACCTGGGCACTACCATCCGTGCCTCAGTGCACATCAAGGTGCCCAAGCTGGCCGCCAATAAGGCCAAGCTTGAGGAAGTGGCCACCAAGTACAACTTGCAGGTGCGCGGCACTCGCGGTGAGCACACCGAAGCCGAGGGCGGCGTCTACGACATCTCCAACAAGCGCCGCATGGGCCTCACTGAGTACCAGGCTGTCAAGGAGATGCAGGACGGTATCCTCGAGCTCATCAAGTTGGAGAAGGAGGCTTAAACTATCTCTTATATAATCTAGTTAAAAGTAGCTTGTCTCTAACTAAGCTTGAGTTCAACATCACCCCAGATAAAATTTTATAACTTAACCCTATCCCGTAACGACTTGGAAATGCTATCGAAGTGCCATTTTCTTTACTGAACGATGTGGCAGTAGGAAGTTGGTTTCTTCAAGTGTTGTAATTTTATGTCGCAGTTGATTTTTCTATTGTGCACAACTCACGGGAGGGATTTTTGGTCATGCCGACGCCGTGAACTCCCTTCACTCAAGAAGATCCCTGTTATTTTTGTTTTATTGTTGCTAGGTGATGGGAGTTGAGGGCGAAGGTTTGCTGGCTTGCTCTCATTTTTGAGATGTCATTGTCCCCCGGGCACATTCCACGGCTATCCCGGGGATCTTGAACCATTGTTTTTCATCTCAAGAGTAACTTCAAACACTGATGAATACCGGGATAGGGATGTAAACAAAACACCTGCGAAAAAAGTCATCTTTGCATCATCAGTTAGATATATGATCAAATAAAAAATAAAATCCCGTAATTGTTTCCCTTGCCAAATTTCTACTGAAATCTGTACTAGTGACACTTGTGGCTAGTTCAGAACATGATGTATGGCTCAACTCATCGAGTATCTTAGATCACCACTCGAGGTAAGAAGTCCTATTATCTTATGATGTTAGTCGACTATTTGAAAAAAAACTTTGCAACATGGATGTGCGAAGACACTGCTAAAAAATCACAAGTTTCAGATCCCTTTAACTTTTCCCCAATACTACAGACCATTCTTACTGTTAGTTATTTCGTTATTAAATTTCCCGCTTCTGAACGCTGAAATTATTACGAAAGAAGCGTTCAAGTTCAGTTTCTAACGGGATGTTTAAGCTTATTATTGAAGACAGCAATAACGGAAAGGCAAGTTTTGCTAAAAATATTTGAAACAACCGAAACCTCGCATCCATGAAATAATATCCAAAATACGAAAATAAGGCATCATTGGGCATGGACGGGAAAACGGGACCTACGCACAGGTGCGCTGGCATGCAGAATTTCCTGAGCATAGAAACAGCAAGTTAGGAGACTGGTTGATTGAAGAGACTGATCAAGAATCTTTGGCAAAGAAGGCATGGAAATAGAAAAAAAAGGACGCGGGAACAGAAGATAGAAATCTCCAAGATCAAACTAGAGCTGAGGTAACCTAACAATGCCACATTCTTATACATACTTCTGCATGATGGAATGAAATTCGATGATGAAAGGCTGAGCACTACAAACCTCCCTGGAGTTGCCGGTGACCATAGCATACGATAGACAAACCTAATAAACTCAATGCCCCCTGAAGGGCTGAGTATATTTCAAGTAGAGAGGGAGAGGTAACCTTCAAGGATAAGTAGACTCAGTTCTTTGTGTCACTCTGTGATAAAAAAATTAACGATACAGGATTGACTAGCAACAAAAATGCACATCCAAACGTTTAAATCACAACACAAGGCATATTAAATGTTTAAAAGCATAGCTAGCAGAACAGGAGAGAGAATTTCCACAGAACCGAAAAATCAAATACAAAATTCTTGTTGGATGAAAGAGTCGACGTAGACACAGTTCAGTCAATGGTGATATTCACAAAAAATGAGAATCTGAAAGCATTTAGCAAAAAATATTTCCCTCGCAACGGAAACAAATATACAAGGAATCGGAAAAATACCCAAAGCTAACAATTGTTTGCACCATGCTCATGACTACTCTGGGAGCATAACATGTGGCTCGAATATACATACAACGGAAGAATAAGAAGCAATTTACTGGAAACGCTACGTTCAGTTCTACATGCGCTAGGCTAAATTACAGAGAGCATTGCCATTATTACCGAGTCGACTGGAGTCTCACATGAGGTAGTGACTGTCGCATGAAATTAAAAATTTAACTTGATCTTGTTTTGAAAATTCGACGCTTACCGCTGCCTCCGCTCAATTGAAGCAATCAAGACGATAAAAGGAAGTTCCCGTCTAAAGGGCAACACAACGGCGCGAAAGTTCAATGTCTCACGTGGCACCGCTAACAGCTGGCAAAAAAGAGAAAGCGGATCTCGTGCAGACGAAAGCGTGAAGTGATACAAAAATGAAAACACTCGAGAGATGCACGGTTCGCACGCTTATTCACGAGACTAGACAGTTGAAAAAGAAAGAGAAGGCCAAAAAAATAAATCATGACCGCAAGTGAGAGGCACCTTGGACCACTACGCGTAGCTGGAGACACTCTGACTGAGTAATAATGCTTGAAATAGTAGTAGTCATAGTAGTACTAAGGTTACTAGCGCTTCGACGGCAAGGGTCATATCGTACCGAATTCACAGAAGTATTTCATCCTTTATAAATTATGTAATGCAAATTATTAAACAAAGCACAAAGTTCAACATAGGTTTCACATTTTATAAAGTGTGTAAATAGTTTTTACACATGACTTATGTAAAAAGTTGCTACTTGGCAAAGGAATAAAAATCTAATTGGTCGTGATTATAACTTTCTTTAGCTATAACACTCAAAGTAAGAAGTTCCCACAAGTTCAATTGAACGACAAATTGGCAGAAAATTTCCAAAGAGTCGCACCATATTAATACCTTTATTGTTTAAACCTCGGTAATACATAGAGTTGTGCAATGGGTAATATACGCGTGGGGCAAGGTCTAGATTATTGAGAGAAGGTCGCACAAAATTGGGAAGGATTTCAGGGCTTCAGTGTCCAAGGCTGGCAGTTCGAGTTCCGCCAGTATACCAGCCAGCACGGCGTCAGAGCTGTCGCCGCGAATGCGGGAGAAAATTTCGCGCCGCGCAGCAGCGTGTTTTGGGCACTCAGTTAAAAGGTGTTCAACAGTTAGAGAGGCGAAATATCGGTAGCAGGCTGTCGATCCATAAAACAGCCGTGGGTTATTCTGGGATGGCCAATGCACAAACGGCGCAATGCTATTTCCATACGGCGATTGCGATACTTTGATGAGGTCCACGCACCAACAATGGGCTTTATCATCGATAGTTTGTTAATCGGAGAATTCCGACGCTGGTGCCATAAATCTCTCACGGCAGTTTTGATGAGAAGGTAATAATTCCGACAAGGAAGCGCGAGATTTAGCGTTCTCTCGTTGGAAGCTGCAGCTTTACTTGCTTCAAAGTCAGCTCTTTCATTTTCGGAGATTTCCACATGTCCGGGTACCCAGTAGATTTTCACCTACTATGAAATGAATACAAACCGTGCGAGAAATCCTGCAATTTCAATGGCTCAAGGGTGATTGCTGTTATAAATTTTCATGCCGTCGAACACGCTTTTGAAGTCTGTGAAGATAGTGAAAAGGTTACTTAGGTGATCCTCGACCATTTTCATAGTCTCAAAAATGGCCTCTAATTCTGCACTAAACACGGACGTCACGGGAAGTAACCTCCCCCCATCTCACCTTGAAGACGAACAGATGAAGACTGAGCATATCACCACACGTCATCAACAGTCTTATGTGGAGTTGAAGAGTCTCACTAGGAATTCCAAGTCTCAAAAATCGTACATTCAAGAGGGAATGAAACGATAGCTAACACTTGATTTCAGGTAGACCAAATACGAGTACACTGAAGTGATAGCGTGAGCAGTCTCCTTACTGCGTTGACGGCGCAAAGGCAGATCGGTGTGTATTATTTTTATGGCGGTGGGTCACGCTGCAGTCGATCTGTTAAACTAAAGAGGTAGGACAGCTATAAGTCAAAGGGACGAAATACAATCGAGAAGCCGTTGCAGCAAGGTGTTCATAAAACGATGGCTACAAGGGAGAAATTCCAGTTCCCTTGTAAGGTTTCAACAGTGACAAAATGCATTTAAATCAGACTAAAAGTAGAAAAAAATGAAGACTCGATTAGTGCAGTAGTAGTAGTAGTAATAGAAAGGTTACTAGCGCTTCGA
>VOMN01062741.1:0-25061 GCA_014899125.1 Orchestia grillus
CTACTGACAGAAACCATTGAAATAAAGAAGTAGGTTTCCAAAGTAGGTTCTGATCAGAAGTAGGTTTTGATCTGTAATCAAGAATCCTGCTTTGTCCCTTGTACTGCATGTGCAGCACGCAGACTGTATCACAGCCGTGTACAGTTGTCGTCGACTTACGACTGCGAGTGGCTCCAGCTCTTCTTCTAGTTCTTCTTCCAGCTGTTTTTTTTTCCAGTTTTTTATCCTACTTTTCCCACACACACTGACTGGACAATGGTGTAGTGCCAGTGGTACTGGAACCATGAGGGGTGCCAATACAACTTCTGGTACGGGTACAAGGGGTGCTGGTACTAGTGGTACTGGTACAACTCGTGGTACTGGTACTAGGGGTACTGGTACAACTCGTGGTACTGGTACAACTCGTGGGACTGGTACAACTCGTGGTACTGGTACCAAGTGGCAATGGTACAACTAGAGGTACCAGTGCAACAAGTGTCAATGGTACAACTAGTGGTACTGGAGCAACAAGTGGTATGAGTACCATTGGTGGGGTACCACGGACTAAACAAAGAGTGATAACTCGGCCAGACCAAGGGACAGGCGCGATCGCAATGAGAGCTCAGATCAGACTTCAGGGACGTTGTCTGTGCACCCGATCCAAGCAGCACACGATCACTTCCGGAGTCATGCACGAATTTCTTTAGTTCTTAGTTCATTTCCGGTGTCTGTAGGGTAATGAACTGATATGTTATCGAGTTGTGTTTGTCCCTAACGAGGAGGTGCGTGGCGGCTGGGTTGGGTATCCCAGTGGTGCTCGACCGCAGAAGCGCAGGCAACCGCCAGCCAGCGCTTCCCTCTTGTGATTGCGTTCCTAAACTAACATTAGTCTCGAATTGACTTACGTTTTTTAATTAACTTGAGTCCCTAAATTAATTACATTGCAAAATTAACGGACGTTCTTTAATGAGCTTACGTTTCTAAGTTAACTAACGTTCCTTAATTAACCAACGTGCCTTATTTAACTTACGTTGTTAAATTAACGTACGTTCCTTAATTGACTTATAAAGCTGTAAATTAACTTGAAGTACGTAGGAGGTAATGGTTTTTAACATGCACGTCGTTCAACAATCAAGCGTTTAACATCTAATAACACTCTGCAACACGATTTTCGATGTTGGCACTTCAGTTTGGTTTGCTAACTCCTTTTATTGCAGAAGAGCAGACACCATCCATTACTGTTGGGGAGCTTTCCTTTGTATTATACCTGCGTAACATTTATCGCAGGTGTTACTGTGCAGAAAGATAAAATTGATCATTGCTGGCGTTACTGTACAGAAATATAAATTCGATCATTGCTGGCGTTACTGGGCAGAAAGATAAAATTGATCATTGCTGGCGTTACTATACAGAAAGATAAATTTGATAATTACAGGTTTCACGGTGCCGAAAGATAAGTTTGACAGTTCATTAACGCGACTCTAAAAGCAAAGCTCTGGCTTTGAAATGATTTTTTTGTTCTGTTCAGCTACATGAAATGGGGAACTCAGGCCTAATTCCGTCCTATGACTTGACTAAGGTGATATTTGGTGAGAAGGTGCCCCCCTCGGCCGCTAGTGAGAGCCTCAGCATCGCTTGCTGCAACTCTACAAGTTTCAGAGATGTTGGGCTTCTTCGCTTGCCCGAACAATGCATGTGGGCATGGCGGCCGGAGGAGGGGGGGGGCCGGCTGCTGGGAATTTTGTTGAGGAAAAGTTTGTTCCTTTTCACCACGCACCTACTTTAAAAAGTTTGCCCCCAATTGAGTTCATCAGAGCAGGAAACTTTCGGAAAGCTTCAGCGCAGATTTCTTGAATCATTTTTAAGGAGCCACGTTAAGGGCGTTGCTCAAGATGGAAAACTCCCAGGACAAAGGAACAGCAACGTAATGTTGTGAGGCAACGTAATGTTGTGAGGCAACGTAATGTTGTGAGGCAACGTAATATTGTGAGGCAACGTAATATTGTGAGGCAACGTAACGTTGAGAGGCAACGTAATGTTGTGAGGCAACGTAATGTTGAGTTAATTTTTTTTATATCCCGTGGAAACAGTGAGCGGTTGTGAAACTAATCTAGGACGCGTATTTTATTACAATTTCAAAAGGTCCATCACTTCACAGAGGATTCTACACCCTTGTAATTTGGAAAGGAATGTTCAACTGCTCTATGTTTGTAAACAGAATTTTGCGGAAATCTATATTCTGTCTCATACGTACCAACATCATCCCAGAACAAACCTCAATAAAATTCTGCTGATGCTACGTTCATTTGTTGATATTCACTTACTAAAAACTAGAACCGGGTGGTCAATAGCTAAAGTATTACACTTTTTTCACATAATCGATAATATTGAAACACAAAATCAATGAACTAAAAACTGTCATTAGGATTGGTGCGCTATGTAAAAAAAACTTGAAATTATCTCTAGGGTTCCAACACTAAATTAAAAAATGTAAAATTGGCACCAGAAATGATACACTCCATTGAAAAACGTAAGATTATCAGCAGCATTGATGCACTGTACGGGAAAACTTAAAACTGCAGGACGAACTGATTCACTTCATTAACACTTTAACTGCGATACTCCACACAGGAAATATTTCATGTCGACAAAAATTTCCGCTGTGAGTTTAAAATTGAAGGATTTTAATATCACAAATTTGGAAATCCCATTCATTTTCCACGAATCTAAACTAGGTTATTTGAGTAATGAACACAAATTTTATGAAAGCTTTAAAATTTGTATTCATATGTTAGTGCTACACTGCTTTAAAATCCAAAATTGCTCGTAGTTTTTACGTATAACATTAATTAAGCAAGAGGGAAACATTCTTTTCTTCATTTGAAATGAACCTGATTTCTTTGAGGCCTGCTATGTTTTTAGTACAATTCTTTTATAGCTAGTTTCTTCAATATCAGCCACCGTGGAGTTGAAGTTGGTGAACGTTTCATTGGAGTTTGGTTTAGAATAGAATGGCCACCACGTAGTCCCGACCTGGCCCCGTGCGATTTCTTTCTTTGGGGTTATTTGAAAAATTTGAAACACCTCCGATTGACTTGCAAGATTTACGAAAGTACATCACTCACAAAGTTAACGAGCTTAAAGACAACCGTGAAATGATTCGGAAATCAATGCTGGCATTGAGGGACCGATGCCAAAAGCGTCTCGCAACCAACGGTGGCCATTGGTTGTAATAAATGGACTCACGGGAACTGGAATTGAAAATTATGTTGTTATTGATAATAAATATTTTCCCTTTAAAAATACCTGTTCTTAATTTTTTTGTCTGTTTTTATATGCAACGCAATTCAAGCAAATGGAATTAGTGATCACACTTAAAAACCCGTAGGCTCAATGGGCAAAAAACAATTTTACTTTTTCCTTAACAGCTTATGCATTATAAATATGACAAAAAATTTAATTGGTAAGAGTAGACATTTCACGCTTTCAAATCAGACAAAGTTCAAGCGTATAGGATTAATACTTGATGAATTAATTAATATTTAAAAATCTCATGACTTTTTTTATGAAACACCCTGTATGATAGTTATATAATAGCCATATAACCGCCTCATAGTAGCCGTATAATAGTCCAAGGCCAATGTGGTCTGCGAAAAAAAAATATTCTTACAAGTACGTTACTCGGAGCCGAACAGAGCGAACTTTGAGTGTGTGTTGCGGGTATGTGTGTGTGTGTTGTGTGCATGTGTGTGTGCGTACACTCAGTAGAACTATGCATGAAAGCTGTCGATCATATTTTCTAGCCTTCACGCNGGTCACGCTAGACTTCCACGTGAGAATAGCGTTCTAAAATTATTGAATTACGTATAGTGTGTAGGTACATTTCTTTGGACCGCTCTGAGTATGTGTTTCATGTACGATAGTAAACAAAAAATTCACACAACTCACAAGCCCAACACGCCTATTTTCAAAATTCTGATATTTCATTTCTCAGATCATTTCAATCGTGGAAATAATACATAAAAGCGCCGCAGAACTCCACTCTATTTTGTTCGCAAATTCCTGCATTGATGGTACCATCAACTTCAATATTAACATCACCCTCACAGGCTCAGACGCTCAGGGGGGGGGAGACTTTAGACGCAGGTCAAGAGCTGGGAAGTGAGCGTGAGGGTCTGTTGGGGCGGGGCTGGGGTGGGAGGCGCTTAAAGAGAATTTTCCGTCTCAATAAATTTCCGAAGAAATTCTCAAGTTTACCCTATGTCCGACGCAATATCTTGTTCAATAACCCCGCAATATCTTGTTCAATAACCCCGTAATATCTTATTCAATAACCCCGCAATATCTTGTTCAATAACCCCGCAATATCTTGTTCAATAACCCTGCAATATCTTGTTCAATAACCCGCAATATTTTGTTCAATAACCAGCAATACTCGCCCAAAGCTCCACGCAATATTCGACTCTATGTTTGACTGATTTTTAGACTAACATAACGTGCAACGCAATATCTCATTTAATATTTAGCGCGATGTTATACACAACGTCTGATGCAGTATCTTGCTCAGCATGCGGTAAAATAGTTTGCTTAATATCTAGGGAAATATCTCGCGCAGCATCCGACTCGACATTTCACTCAATATCAGATGTAATATTTTACTAAATACCAGGCAAAATACTTTATTTATTATCCAACGTAATATTTTACCAAATATCCGACGCAATATTCTACTCACATAACATCGGATGCAGTATTCCACGTACTTAATTTATGATGCAAAAGTCAACTTAGATAAATTATGACGTAATACTCTACTTCCCTAACATCCGTCGAAATGATGTGTAAGCATGGCATCGGATGCAATATTCTTACATAATTTAGGGTGCAATATTTTAATTCGATAATGTATGATGTAGTATTCTACTTAGATAATTAATGACGCAATACTCTACTTACCCAACACCCGACGCAATGTCTCACACAATTCGCAGCAGTAAAGATAACAAGGCAGAAAGGCCCATCACCTAGCCCTGACCTACTTGCTTTTTGGCAGCCCCGTGTATTGTCCTCTAAACTTGCTGAAATTTGTGCCCCGTGTATTGTCCTCTAAACTTGCTGAAATTTGTGCCCGTGTATTGTCCTCTAAACTTGCTAAAATTTGAGCCCGTGTATTGCCCTTTAAACTTGCTAAAATTTGTTACCTCCATTAGGTCCGTCCTAATCAGGCTGCAGCCCGACTAATTGGGTCGTTATTAATTTGTTTGCAGTGTCAGCAGCACGGGCTCCTGCATGTCTCAATTATTTAAATGATAAATGTACGATGATTCCGACGCCGCAATTATTCCAGGGAAAAAATACGAGCTGTGGCATATCTTCGTTGTTTCTATTTCGCAGTGAAATGTGTAAATGTTGTGCTCATCCCGAAAGTGAACTGAATAACTCTGACATACGTCAGCACTTTAAAGTATTACTGAGTTTTGCCACAACCTAAAAGTTTATTTTTAATGTATTGTCAACTGGTATTTCTCCTTAGGCTCCAACATTAATTTCTCCCTCAGCTCCAGCATAAATTTCTCCTTTATCTTTAACCCCAATTTCCCCTTAGCTCCAACACAAACATCCCCCTTAGCTCCAACACAAATTTCCTCCCTTACACTCTAACACAAATTTCTCCCTTAGCGCCAGCACAAATTTCCCCTTTATCTCCAACATAAATTTCCCCCTTAGTTCCAACACCAATTTCCCCCTTAGCTCCAACACAAACGTCCTCCTTAGGTCCAACACAAATTTCCCTCTTAGCTCCAACACAAATATCCTCCCTTAGCTTCAACACAAATGGTCGCACTCACTGACCACTTGAAGTGGAGTAGATATGAAGGAATAAAAAATTTTGTATGTGGTATTCAGTCACGATTGTCTTAAGCAAGAATTTTCTGACTTAAAATTTGTATTCACGATTTGGTTGACCTCACTCTTACATCGGAATCAAAATCTCTTAATAGATTTCGAGAGCTTAGGTTGTATGATTATTGATAGATCTTGAGACTAGAATCCTGACAGATCTTGAGCGAGAAATTTTGGTAGATCTTGCCAGAGAAATCTTGTCAGATCTTGCCAGAGAAATCTTGGCAGATCTTGCCAGAGAAATCTTGGCAGATCTTGCCAGAGAAATCTTGTCAGATTTTGCCAGAGAAATCTTGGCAGATCTTGCCAGAGAAATCTTGGCAGATCTTACCAAAGTAATCTTGTCAGATCTTGCCAGAGAAATCTTGGCAGATCTTGCCAAAGTAATCTTGTCAGATCTTGCCAGAGAAATCTTGGCAGCTCTTGCCAGATCTTGCTAAAGAACTTTTGTCAGATCTTACCAAAGAAATCTTGGTAGATCTTGCCAGAGAAATCTTGGCAGATCTTGCCAAAGAAATCTTGTCAGATCTTGCCTGAGAAGTCTTGGTAGATCTTGCCAGAGAAATCTTGTCAGAACTGCCAGAAAAATCTTGGGAGATTTCGAGACGGCATTTTTTGAGCAAAAGTTGTGTGGCCCGCTCCTTGTGACTGAGATATTGTTGGCTTGAGGACGGCATGTCAGCGAGCCATGAAACAGCGCTTCGCTACCCAGAAATGCATTTCGTTCTGTTTGTCTCGGGTGAGATACGTCCTCCACTGAAAGGCTTCGTCTATTTCGGTATTAAATAGTATCGAGTACGCATGCGTTACAATGACTGTATCTGTCTGTGTCTTCAAAATACGTACGGAATGAAATAGATCGGAATAGAAAACGGCATCAGGACCAATCAGAGGGCTCCATTCTTAGGTCTAAACGAAAGGCTTGCATAACAGGCACTCACGCACACACACACACAGGCACACAGACTCACATGACAGTGGACTAGCGTCTCTATTCATCTTCACTCACGACATTTCTGCACAAAAAGAAATAGGCCTTCACTCGACCTCCGTGACCGTGTTTGAGACCCCATCTGGATGGGGCCAGGCGATGAGGGTTACAGCTGTATCGCAGTGCTGTGTTTTTGTACAGCGTGTCTAACCAAATTGCAAGCCTCACTTTACTTGTAATATCGATAACAGCTCGCCAAATATCGAGTTATTGAAATAGAAGGAAATAATGAATCGCAATTGAAGGATGTCGTGTTAAGTAATGAGGCCTTCATTATTAGGTAATGAGGCCTTCATTATTAAGTAATGAGGCCTTCATTACTAAGTAATGAGGCCTTCAACTAGACCGAGCGGGCTGAGGTCGACTTCATGTGAAACAAATAATTGATGTTGTCATGCCTCACATCCCTTGCCTCACTATCATCAAACGGCAGAAGGAAACGGTCTCATTCAACAGCTCGCGGAGATGCGAAGGCACACCATGTGCACAAAGCAACGGCACCCCAGTGTGGCCCGGGCGTGAAGGCCCCAACATCTCTAAGGTATCTATGGTATGTGAGAGCTGCATTGGTTTTTCTGAGACGCTTTGAATGTATGTACGCATATATGTGTATGAGTGTGTGTACGTATGTACAGAATGTATGTGTGTGTGCACGTTTGTATGTACGTATGCTCTTCCTCGTACATATGCAGGATAAAGAGTGCTCCCATACTTCGATTTAGCAAGAATTATTTGTAAAATTTCGCACACCTTGACACGGCACTTCAATACTAAATAATGAGGGTCAGCCTACGTGTCTGTATATATATAATCATATGATATATAAATATGAAAAGCTGGCTTTTTAGATCTTTGACTTTCTTTGAAGACCAGGGAATATTCCTTGCTAATGATTTTTTTTTGTAGTTTTTCCTTTTTTATGCATGATTTAACAAATCATTAAATCCGTTAGAGCTTGCGTAAGAAAAATTGAAAAAGCAAAGAGCAAGTTATAAACAAAAAGTATTCCCTGGTCTTCATCGAAGCTTGTGTAAAAGGAGTTTTGCCAATCTTACCATCATTTAAATATATATATATATTAAATACCTATACATTAAATTTAATACATATACATATACATTAAAGGAGGAATAGAAGTGGGTATAAACTAGACAGAAGCGCAAGGAGATATGGGATGGAGCATACTTTCAGTGGTGCCATAACATCAGCTACCAGCTTTGAAAACCAACCGACGTCAGTAAATAACAAGCACAAATATTTACTGTTGTTTTAGTGAAGAAAATTTTCGAATTACTGAATTTTTCAGAAATTTTCTTAATATCAAACGATATGCACGAATAAAAGATTTCTTCCTTTGAAAACTTCTTGGCATTTAGAAAGAATTTACGCGTCGTTATTGATAAAAATACACATGCATGCGTCTATTGAACACGACCTACATGTACGAAACTTTTAAAACACGTACAAAAATGGCACGTAAATTTTCGCGGGAGGTCTGCGTAGATGTCGACCCAAACGTGCCTTCACCATTTTAATTCATGTCATCTTATAGTTAGCCCGTATCACGGATACAGATCCTTCCCATAATTCTTCCGTGAACCGCACTAAGCTCGGACCATGTTTGTGTTGCGGTCTTTGCGTGATGGGTGTTTAGGGTGGTGAATTAAGTGGCCTTTGGGGCACCCTCTACTTCATTTCTGACGTGTCGTAGCGGTGTCGATCTCGATACTCCTCGACCTTATTTCCCGTTAATTTCGCAATCACTTTCGTGAGTTCAAGTTAATTAGATGACTGTGACGAGAACACGCTGCACATAACAGTGCATAATAAATGATGTATTTTCCAGCACGCTTTAGGGCCGTGGGATGAAGCGGCCAGATTAGCTGGTACCCGCAGCCCTATTACGCCATTGATGCTCGTTATTTGATTAAGAATCCATTATCAAGATGAAATTCAAACGCGTTTGCACACCGCCTGCGGAGAGGCTTTGAGCCAGCGACCGCCACCACCCTCCTCTCACCGCCGCGCCTGACGGTCAACTGATCGCTGCCCGGTCTCGCTGTGCCTCTGTGGCAGGGTAGCAATGCTGTGCTCAGTAATGCACAGTTGATTGCTGAATGTATCATTGTTAATCTTTTTTCTTGAAATATATTGCTGCTGTTCTTATTGTTAATCTAGCATCAGTGATTACAAGTTGACTGGCGTCCCCTCGCCTTCAATCATTACGATAAATCCCCGTGAATCTCATGTAAAATTTTCTGTATCTCTGATACAGACTCCTTCATTAGGAATAGGGAACCCAGAATTTGGACCCGGGAATTTTCTCCTCAATAATTCCTTCGGCGCTTAAATAAATAGTTACACACAATAAAAAATAAATATTCCATTGTTAGGAAATTAAAATTTGAAGCTTCTTCTGAGATATTTCTTTAATTTTTTTGCCAAGCTTTCGAACCACGTTACGTAGTTCTTCATATATATAAATATATACTCGGCGCATAGTAAAATTAATTATTCTAAAATATTAGAGCGCATTTATCAGGATAATTTGGATGCATCGGGAAGAAGAGCAGTTTAAGCCGGCCAAATCATTCGTTTTCGAGTCCTTTATTCTCGAGTATCGATAAAGTTTTCACAACTTTAATCTCCAAATATTGCCCTTTAAGCAATTTCAATTTTTTAGAACAGTTTAATCTTTACTCAATGAAAGGTATCGCTTAGCAATTATGACTTTGAAATACTTCGGTATTTACAATGTGGCACTTCAGTATTTCCTGGGTGACGCTTTAGTATTTTCTGCATAAAGCTTCAGTATTTGATACGTGATACTTTAGTATTCACTGGATGATGTTTTAGTATTCGATGCGTGATTCTTCAGTATTTTCTGTGCAACACTTCAGTATTTCTGTGTAAGACTTTAGTATTTATTGCGTAACAATATTCGCTGCGTAGCGGTCTAGTGGTACTGCGTCCTAATTCAGTATTTGCTACTCGATACTCGAGTATTTCCTGCGTACGTCACACGCATTTGAGGCTGGGGAGAGGCCGCGATGCGATGGCGAGTAATGAAGTCGACGGTGGGAATATGGGGAAGAGGGGAGGACATGTGAGTGAGGGGAAATTTGTAGACTTGCATCGTGGCCGCCGTTTCCATCCCCTTGATAATCGTAGACTTGCATCGTGGCCGCCGTTTCCATCCCCCTGATAATCGTAGACTTGCATCATGGCCGCCGTTTCCATACCCCACATAATTGCAGACTTGCATCGTGGCCGCCGTTTCCGTACCCCTCATAATTGCAGACTTGCATCGTGGCCGCCGTTTCCATCCTCCCAATATTCGTTAATCAAACGCAGAGGCCGAAATTAAAATAATGAGTTGGCCAATTACGGCTTCCATACTAGACTTAATTAAAAAAACTGCAGTAATTGAGACAATTTTTTAGGTTCAAAAACATGTAAAGACTAATAGTTTTAATCTATCTTTATAAAATGGAATAGGAGAATTATCACAATTATTATTTTTTCGTACCATTAGATCTGTGCCTCGACCCTCCCAACACGGTAGCTTCAACACCACCATCACGTCGAAAACCACCACCACCACCACCACCCCCGACAACCACGGTGGCAGGTCCAGCTTTAGGAAATATAATACATTCTCTCAAATTTCACGGTCACCGACAATCGCGTTTAGACGACGTCGATGATGGGAACCACCAGCGAGCGTGCGGCCCAGCGGCTGTGATGGCTCAGACTCAATGATGGACGAGTGATTGGGATTGCTACATAATTCTTGTGAAGTCAATTTTTAGCAGCCTGCAGTGAAGTCAATCCAGGGCTGTTGTTACATTTTAGCCTCTTGTAAAATATCGAATATTGAATACGTTCTAGCCACGAGACTGTATTCAGTGTTCGGTAGTTCATATGTATGTGTATTTTTTGAAACATTTTTATAGGCGTACCTTGCGCTCCTCAATTATCTTTGAATAAATGTGTATATATGTGATGTGTAATGTATATAAAAAAATTACTCGAAAAGGTATATCGTTTCTTCAGAAGTGGCGTGAACAAGGCCAGACACTCGTGGAGTCGCTCGCGTCGGCGCGTCTCGCAGGGTATGTCAGCTTGAATATTTCCCGAGTTTTGACTTGAGCAGCAATAAAATTATGGCGTTTATGACTCTCCCTTTGAAATTCCATAAGTAAACACATAATCAATTCTATCACGTTTTTATTCACTTCAAGTACTCAACATTCGGGCCTTCGATACGTTCTTCAATACTTAATTTTCAAATCTTGTCTCTCTAATAAAACTAGTTAATGCCCTACAATAGGCTTTGCGCAGGCACTGCTGCATTTTTTGTGTTCTTTCATAACTCGGATGGCCTACAAGCTCATTTACATTCGGGAATTCAAAACGGAGAAAATTTTTTCTTGCGGACCATACTTAGAAGTTTTCAAGAAATCTACGGATATTGCTCCCAATATTTAAGTATCTTTTCCAAATGAAATCTGTGATAATTCCGATAATATGAAATTGAACATGCGTTTTTAATTATGGTATTTGAAAACATGGAGCACAAAAATAATTCACAGCAACTACTTGATTAAATGTGTGTTGTGACTGCCGATGGGATTCACCTGTTTAATTAACTGTCGCAATCTGCGCCCGTTGACAAAAAATTGTGTTAATGAAGTACTTTTGAAAAAATCCTGGAATCATCAGCTACTCGCTGAAAATTTGCATTATTTTTCGCTAATTGAAAACATTTATATGTTGGACATGATCATTAATAAAATGTACAGTTATTACACGAGTACATCAACAAGAATTGCAATGCAATGCAATTTGGGATTATAAAAGGTGTATACATTTTCATTAACGTTTAGGATGTATCTAAATTTAATAAAAGTAACTAAAATTTTATCGTACCAAAGGTGCATACATTTTCAATAACTTTTAGGATGTATCCTAAATTTAATAAAAGTAACTGAAATTGTATGGCACCAAATACACTGGGAAATTCAATCATAACTCCCTAAAAACGAAACGCTGTGCGTATCCACTCCAGAATACAAGTAATTTTCAAGCTACTTAAAGTAATATTAACCACGCGCTGTGAAGTGTCTGACAGCAGTCAGAACATAACAAACCAGCCTGGCTGCAGACTCAGTAGACCGGAACGATTCACTGCATCCTAAAAGCGTGGAAGTGACCAGCAACGGAAACGATTGGCACAATCTTGCCAATGCTACGCCTGGGTGTGACATGATGAGCTGAAGCCTTTTTGACTTAACAGAAGCAAAGTGAAATAGAGAGGATCAACAGCTGGAACCTATCTCACCGCGACTAAATTCAGGTCAGGTCGCGCTACAAGCCAACCCTAGCAGAAGGAAACAAAAATTAAAAACCCATTTAAATTATCTACGAATGGTATCAGCCCACCTGAATTTCGGGTGACACAATTTGCTGCTGCGGGACAAAAATCAGTGCACGGCAATTATACACACTCAGAAATTTGCAACAAATATCCAGCCCCTACGACCACTTCAGGCGTCGGTTACCTTTACGATAAGGTAAAAAGAGGCAAGCAATTAAGGGGCCTCGGTCCCAACTCTACTGCTGGGCACAGGTCCAGCGCGCCACACAGCAGGGAGCAGCAAGCGCTTGTGAGATTCGATCGTATTTTCCGAGCTCATTGCGAGTAAGGGATGTTGAAAACACTCCTACGTTCGTATTCGTGGTAAAATACTCACCGTGAGTTGAGTAAACAAAACACTTTGGAATCAATAAATTTAGAAATACAATCAGATTACTAGTACGTTTGGAGCCCCTTATCCATGTTGCATATAGTTTGAAAAGACCGAAGAGAAAGAATCATTACGGTGGACTCTCGAAATCGGTCAATTTACGAACAATGCGTGCTCTCACATAAGATTCTCGTGCATAGAGACAACAAGTTAAGAATGAAGAGGAAGAAAATACAAAAAAATAGAGAAAAAATGTAGAAATTGAATGAATGAAAGTTGGTGTAGAAGATATTAGTCCCGAAGGTCTGTCTGTACATTTGCATAAAGCTGTTGTAATCTAGTAGTAACCCCCTGGGATCATCAGTTCCCAATAACATTCGGTAGACAAACCGGACTAACCTAACCTTATTGTCTGTCCAATTGATGAATATGCAACAACTGTTGAATATTACGACACGGAAAAACAAATTAACCATTATATACAAAGAATACTCTTTGTTCCTTGTTTTAGGCAACTCACCAGGCGAGTCCCGTTATATTTTCCGGGAGTCTGTATGATAGAGTTTTGTTTTAAAATCTT
Source organism: Orchestia grillus (assembly GCA_014899125.1). NCBI lineage: Eukaryota > Metazoa > Arthropoda > Malacostraca > Amphipoda > Talitridae > Orchestia > Orchestia grillus. The sequence goes on from VOMN01062741.1 coordinate 13,205, forward strand.
ATGCGCAGTCTGTCATAAGTTTGTGATGCGAAAAAAGTGATGAGCGGAGAACGAAATACATTACAATGGTATTATCTTCACTCTCTTTGAAACTGCATTCACTGAACAAAATCTATTAACGGTCAATCAGTTTGAAAATCTGTTAGACTTAACACATACCACGTTTACATTCAAAGGTAACTTTTAAACAATTTTATCCTCCGGCTTTACATCATTTCCATTTTCAAGTTTTTGAGCTACCTGCGTAACAGGAAAAGTTTAACGTTTCATCATTGTGACACGTACAGCGCAGTGCTGTCCGGTTGCCATCTAAAATTCTTTGCGAAGTGTCGAAATTGACCTGAATCGGGAAGAAGTTCAACCCCTACGCAAGTTTCCTGTGCTCTACAATTGTATTTCATGAATATATAATTCAGGAATTATTCAATTATAATTCAATAATTAATGAATTTTCTGTTGCATCCAATGAAATAATTTCTTGTCATTTCGGAAAAGAATATTTGAAGGTGGTGACGTAGCAACGTTTATGATACAGCGTGAACACGGCGTCGTAAACTCGCTGAAAACAATGCTACATTAACATTTTCTTTAATAAACGAAAATTATTCCATCAAATCTGAGGGGGGAGAATTACGGTCCAATCCGTCTCAGAGTAGAGGGGAAAATTGCTCCTCAAAAAAGCTCATGATCTATTTAAGGGTAAAGTGACATGGATTAGAAGTCATACAGATATTCTGAACATTCGCAACTGTACTCCGAGTGAACTAAGATTTTCTATGGCTTAATAATCGAGGGTAGATTTCGTATATTTCTAAGCAGTGGTCGACATATCCTACTGTGAACAGAATTTTCGCTCAGTACGCCTTGCTATTATTGTAGAAGAATGGAGCTATCGTCTTTCAACAAATGCTTCATTCTCAATTTAAGTTCTCAATTTCCCACTCACATAAATTTGAGTTCCATGTTCAAGATGTCCGGTCGCATGTAATGATGTCCAGTCGCATGTATTGATGTCAGCCTCAAGCACCAACTTGTCAACTTAAGCTTCCTCATGCTTTTCTTTCATTTCCTCCTCGGGAGTAATTTTCCATTTCTGATCGCTACCCAAACTACATTTTCATCGGCAACTACCTCAGCGCCCTCAGCTACCGCAGTTCCCTCAGCTGCTTCAGTTCTCTCGGCTGTCTCAGCGCCCTCAGCTGCCTCAGCGCCCTCAGCTGCCTCAGTACCTCTCGTTGCACGCACGTTTTTGTGAGGTGGTACAACAAGCTGCGGTGGGTGAGGGAGAGGGCGATGGGGAGGAGGGGGCGAGACACAAGCAAACAAGCTCACGCCTTCTCAGGCTCGGGCTGCAGCCACAGCCTTGTAGAACAAACAGATAACTCGCGTCCACGCTTCTTCTGGGGCCTGGAGCTGCTTGTGTTTGTCTTCTTTCTCGCATCCCACACCTTGACGCTCTAGAGGCGTCCTAGATGATGGCTGGACCTATGTAATTTTAGTCAAGCCTGATAAATGCTGGGATAATTACAGTCAAGGTCTAGTGATATAATAGCAAACTTTAATGAGCTTGAGACTCAAACAGCCTGGTTTTGTTCCATGTGTATTTTGAAGCTCTGTGATGGACCTTTTAAGCAGTACCCAAAGATTGTAGACAGATCTATTAAGTAAAATAATTTTTTATCAGAACTTGCGGAGTGGCATTGGATTAGAGTGCCATCAGCTTTATTGAATGGATTTACAATTTTACAAGAAGTTTGAACAAACTAAGTATAAAATTTTCGAGTCAGTTAAATTTTTTTTGCATCTTATCATAAGAATTCGTTAGCAAAAACAGTATTTGAAGGCCGATAAACCTTCAATACGAACAGTCGTTTCAAAAATAGCAAAACCCGTTCCCACGCAACAAATTTTCTTACCTAAAAGGAGATATACCAACGCACCTCCAGCTGACGTAGCACTACACCGAAACGAACCGTTCAGCCAGCGTGAGGAATTGCGTGTGCAAGTATTTTGCTCAATTGAGCGCGGTTAGATACTCAAAAGTGACGGTTCTCACGAGGCTCCCACAACACAACTGCAACAGTTCGGATCTCACTGCAGAGTTCGTTTCCACTGCAGTAGCACATCGTTACGCTTAAGTGCAGCGCATGCAAATGAGGCCATAAAATGTTTTGTTTGGAATTAAATTATACTTCACAAGTGCTGCTTCGCAACTTTTGTTGCTGCTCTGACAGAGCGAAATATAATGAAGATCAGGCTTCTGTTCAGCGAGATGAAATATGTATTTCAGTAATGTAAAAGCATAAGCCATGACAATTGTGTGAGCGTGTCTATAGTGTACGTTTGTACGTGTCAGTTGTGTGTGTAAATGCGTGTCTGTAGTGTACGTTTGAGCATGTCTGTAGTATCATACACAGCTTACGCGTCTGTATTGTGCGGCTGTGTCGAGTTGTCGGTGAGAGGATTTTAAATTTGATGCTCGTTAATTTGAGGATAGGGCTCGGGGGCTTACAGCTCAGCCTGTATACTCGTGTACGACGGAACTTGACTGCTCAACTCCGATACTTTCAAGTATTTTTTCAAGAGTGATAGACACATCCTGCTTTTGAATACGGGAAATGAAATCAGACATTAACTATTCTTAGTTATTTCAAAGTTGGGCCCCAATAGATAGTTTATCCGAGACAACAGATTTAGCTTCAGGACTAGAAACATACCGCGGTAAGGAAGCTCAGCGCCATCCCTGATACGCTGAATTATCTCTGACCGTGCAGAGAATTATTTCAAACTGAAGTGAACGCTTAGCTCATTAATATAAAAAAACTTTGAAAAGAGAAGCCGCTCAGAGATAAGATCGTGTAATTACAGAAGAATGCAAAATGCTTTCCTGATATGTGTATGTGTCTGTGGTTACACGGTCAGTGGCGTGTCTTCAGTGCCTGTATCTGTAGTAACACGCCAGTGTATGTGTGTGTAGGGCCATGTCAACGTATGTGTCGGTAGTATCACGGTCAGTGTACACGTATGAAGTATCACGGTAAGTGGATGTATCTTTGTAAGATGGATTCCAAGTATCACGGTAAGTGGATGTATCTTTGTAAGATGGTGTCCAAGTATCACGGTAAGTGGATGTATCTTTGTAAGATGGTATCCTGGTCGGCGTGCGCGTCTGTGGCGTTCCAGACAGCGATGGACTACAGTAACGCAATAGACAGGAGCCAAGACCATCGCCTGGCCACAGGGGCATGGACAATGGGTAGAGTGTGTGCCGCTCTCAACACGACGTAGGCATCTTTTGGCCAGCTGGTGAAGGCATAATTGATATTAAAACATCCCTTTACACTTTGCCTCCGGAGTGGGCCATATACGGTACACACGATCATCTAACCTAACCTACTGTAACCGAAGCACTATCATGTATAAATACAAATTTTCAAGTTTTCATCAAATTCGTGTTCTTCAATCGAAAAAGCTAGGTCTGATTAGAAAGAAAATTAATAGGGTAACCAAATTTGTGAAACCAAAATCCTTCATTTTAAAATTCACAGCAGAGATATTTGTCGGCATGTAATTTTACCTGTGGGGAGAATCGTAGTAAGTGGTAAACCGAAAAAGCTGATCTGTCTAGCCTATTTTCATGAGACATGGAACAACAGCGGTCATTAGCCTCGGGGTGGTGTCCGATGCCGATGACGTCAGTAGCCTCGGGGTGGTGTCTGATGCCAACGACTTTCGATTGAATTAACCCTTTAGTTATTAATACAATTGCTGCGGCCCCGAAAGGTAGAGTCGTCATTGCAATTATTTGACTCCAGTTCGCTATTAATAAGACTTGAAATTACAGATTTTCTTACCTTGAAGTGAAAGCACTTGTAATTCGTACAACAAAGACGCATCGTATGAAGGAGGAGCTGCAGACACGAGCTCAACACAGCGGAGTAGCAGTCCACATGGCAGCAGCAAAGTGCCCCATGATGTACATGTGCGTCATGTGGCGGCAAAGCACCACATGATGTGCATGTGCGTCATGTGGTGGTAAAGTACCACATGATGTACATGTGCGTCATGTGGCAACAAAGTGCCGCATGATGTACATGTGCGTCATGTGGCAACAAAGGGCTACATGATGCACATGTGCGTCATGTGGTGGCAAAGTGCCACATGATGTACATGTGCGTCATGTGGCGACAAAGGGCTACATGATGCACATGTGCGTCATGTGGTGACAAAGGGCTACATGAAGCACATGTGCGTCATGTGGTGGCAAAGTGCCACATGATGTAAGTGTGCGTCATATGGCGACAAAGTGCTCCATGATGTACATGTGCGTCATGTGGTGGCGAAGTGCCACATGATGTACATGTGCGTCATGTGGCAGCTCACAAACTAACAGCCTGAAGGTCGTACGATATCTTTTAAGAAAGTAAATTGTATCCTTCACGGACCAAGATGCTCTCACGGCCCGGCTCCATACAGAAGGAACTAGTTTTCCGTAAAGAACTAAATGCAGCCTAATTGCATGTATACATAAAGCTGCAGCTAGTATACCATAAGATGCCAAATTCAGTCTTATTGCGTGCGCACGTAAAACTGCAGCTAGTTTTTCATACAAGGCTATAACGCAGCATCGCCGCCAAAATAATTCGGTCGTTAGAAAGCTAATCCTGTTAGAAGGAATTATTGCCAGGCGAACGAGTTCGTCTGTCTCGTCCATTGCCCTGGCATTGCAGGCGCAAGTTTGTGTGATTAATTCCTTTGTTATTCAGTCTTATCGCGACTGACTGGAGCGACCGGGTGGTCGGCTCCCCACACGATCAGAGCGAGGGCTTCGGAAAAACGGTACAATAGCAAAATAAATGTACCGGGAGATCGATAAAACGCAAGAACCTCTACCATCCATAATATGGTTAATTATAAGCGCTGGTCAATGCAACCAATGTTCTAACTGATAACTTGTGCCCATCATAACTAGATGATCCTCTTTTTGATGTGCTGCTATCTTGCAGGATTGGCTCTTGTTACCTGAAAACTCAACTGAGGGCATGGAGCTGCATGGACTAGATTTCTAAGCTTCAATAACCACGAAGAAGAAGAAGACAAAACGATGATTTTGGATACGTTTCCGGTTATGTCCGGTGAGCGTGCGTGTTTAACTGCAGCAAACTGGCATGGAAGAAACCTTAAGTGATAAAATTCGTGGAAAATTAAAATAGAACTTTCATTCCCTTCTCCAGTAGGTTTTTTGACGAACATATGATACTTTCAGTCGATTTCGAATTTTTTCCAGATGTTTGAGTAAGTACAGAATCAGTATGCTTACGACATCGGAAGGCTAATAGCAGAGAGAAAAATCAAGGAAAAATTAATAGACTCTAATTCACCCCTTTTTGTACAAATGAAAAATTTGTAAAGGCTACTCACCCAAATTCAGAAATACTCGTTAACTCGTCTCTGCCTGAGACATGGCTGAGACCAAAAAGTTAATCGATTGACGTCTACCGCAGCAGTCAAGGCGTCACCAGGTAACTAGGCGGCCAGGGTGTCGCCAGGTAATTAGGTGACCAGGGCGTCGCCAGGTGACTAGGTGACCAGGGCGTTGCCAGGTGACTAGGTGACCAGGGTGTTGCCAGGTGACTAGGTGACCAGGGTGTTGCCAGGTCACTAGTCCAACAGTGTGTTACCAGCAATGTCAACAGTTCTTGCAACAGACATATGCAATAAAGAGAAGAAAGAATGAAAGAAAAATAATTTACTCTGAAACCCGTCACATATAAAGCATGGAACCACTCGTGCATCTATGAGTAAGACTACAAGCTCCAGAATGCCACGAATGCCACGTTGAGACTTCTTAAGTTGCGACCCTTAATTCATGGGCCGATCGTTCAGCGTGAAGGGATTCGCACCCTAAGCCAAACATTAGCTAAAAATATCGTGCGATTCTTTGTACGTACCTCATACAACTATGAAATTACAGTTGACAGCCTACAAAATGGGGAAAAAAGAATGGAACTTTTGAAGAATTACTCAGATTTAATCATCGATAAGTTGAATTTGATCTGTGGTACTAAAACACTTCGATGAATTTGTATTTTGTGGTGCTTACAAAACATGTATTAACTGTGTCAGTGAGGTTCCCAAGTGTACTGAATAACAGGAGCAACAGACGGGACCGCGTGCAACAGACGGGACCACGTGCAACAGACGGGAGCGCCCCCAATCTCCACTCGGACCCGCGTTCAGCAATCACTGCCCACAACCTGGAATTTTCTCGCGGCCGTCCCGCCTGCCTCGGCACGCTGGAAACTGTCCTCTACTGACCACCAAGAAGTCGTGCGCCGACTTGGGGCACAAAGGCTGCGCGCTTTTGATCTTCTGACGCGACTTTCGGTGGGAAAGAAACGTGGCCGCTGCGGCGCTGGCCGGGCGGCCGCCGCGCGCTGTAGCTTCAATTGCAGGATCGTGCTCGGAACGCGGCGGTTTGAAGGCGTATTGCAAAAATTGGGTTCCCATGTTGCGTTAATATCAAAGCCTGCCCTCCGTTCCGGCATCTGTACAGTCGTTCTTTAATATTTTGGGGGATGGAAGCAGAGCCCACGGGGGAGTGAAGGGGAGAAGGGGAGGAAACTGAGGGCAGAAAGGAAGAGAGAGTAGGAGAAAGAAGGAGAGAGAAGCAGAGAGAGGGTGAGGTACAGAGGGGTAGCTGTACCTCAGGTAAAGTTTGTGTTCTTGTTTTGTAACTTTACCTGTTGGATTAAAATCAACACAGAAATTCGATTCGTCTGAGTTTATCCAAGCCTATGTGAAAGAATTGTAATCCATGTTCCTTGTCCCGTTACCCAAATAGAAAACAAATAATTAAACTGTTAAATTTTATTAAGTTTAGTAAGTTTAGTTGCCCGTATTATAATTGTTTAGTTATCATACTCATCATTAAGCTATTTCAAGCGTTGGATTTATACCATTCCAAGCGTCGGATTTATATTATTCCAAGCGTCGGATTTATACCATTCCAAGCGTCGGATTTATACCATTCCAAGCGTCAAATTTATACCATTCCAAGCGTCGGATTTATACCATAGATGGCCACTGGTCAGGTGAGATGGACACTCTGCATAATAAAAATGACAGGTTCACACGGTCTCAATGTTTACGGAATTTGGTCGGGTGCTCTGCCACTTGGAATGGGTTCATAAATATTTGTTTACGTTTAAATTCGACATGAAGACCCAAGTTTCCACATGCTGTGGGTGTTATGGGGAAATGTAAATGTACTTTTCGAATGTACAGCATAAAGGAGCAGTTTTAGGTCCTTAAGTATAGATATGATTCACAGTCAAGCGTTCCTAACGTTTGCCTGCGGTCTTGTCGACGTCTAAAATGCGCGGAGAAAAAAAAATATCTGCAGGTAAAATTTTCAATCATCGATCTAATTTGTTTGGTTAATCACCAAAATTTTCGCTCTCGTGAGCAGAGCGCGTTTTCAAAAGAACGCACCCATGAAACGTAAGCCTATGGAAGTTTGGTAAATAAATGACAAAAATATTTAATTCCACAAAAATTTATTTTTCCCAAAAAATGAATTGTGATGTCCCTAACTGTAGTAAACTGATAGCAACTGTGCGGGTGTGAAAAGTTTACCTTCAGCTTTACAGGACTGAAATAATCTCGATTCTACCCAGGGGCCAGGACTCGAGGCTACTTATGTATGTACACCCGAGTAGGTGATGATGCCTAGTGTATAGGTGATGGTGCATAGTGCGTAGGTGATGGTGCCTAGTGTATAGGTGATGGTGCATAGTGCGTAGGTGATGGTGCCTAGTGTATAGGTGATGGTGCATAGTGCATAGGTGATGGTGCCTAGTGCATAGGTGATGGTGCATAGTGCATAGGTGATGGTGCATAGTGCATAGGTGATGGTGCATAGTGCATAGGTGATGGTGCCTAGTGCATAGGTGATGGTGCATAGTGCATAGGTGATGGTGCCTAGTGCATAGGTGATGGTGCATAGTGCATAGGTGATGGTGCATAGTGCATAGGTGATGGTGCCTAGTGCATAGGTGATGGTGCATAGTGCATAGGTGATGGTGCATAGTGCATAGGTGATGGTGCCTAGTGCATAGGTGATGGTGCATAGTGCATAGGTGATGGTGCCTAGTGCATAGGTGATGGTGCATAGTGCATAGGTGATGGTGCCTAGTGCATAGGTGATGGTGCATAGTGCATAGGTGATGGTGCCTAGTGCATAGGTGATGGTGCATAGTGCATAGGTGATGGTGCCTAGTGCATAGGTGATGGTGCATAGTGCATAGGTGATGGTGCCTAGTGCATAGGTGATGGTGCATAGTGCATAGGTGATGGTGCCTAGTGCATAGGTGATGGTGCATAGTGCATAGGTGATGGTGCATAGTGCATAGGTGATGGTGCCTAGTGCTATGTATCTCTACCCCACCAGTAAATCTGTTCACTTGTGCCTGTATCACGTGCATTAATGTATCTGTACACCTGTACCTGAGCAACACCACGTGTAGAAATGTACCTGCATAGTACGATCGGTCCATTCGTATCTGCACAGGTGTACCTGCACTACGCAGAAGCCACTTAACCCCTAATTTTAGTAAGTGTAACAGAGTTTCTTAGCTAACTTTCCAGGAAGAAACTCTGGATTTTCATGACGTTGTGCTAGCAAATTCCAGAACACGCTGATCTCGTTCCAAACTCGCATTTGAGAGCTCAGCTGCCAGCTGTAACGCACTGAAATTACGCCGGAAACGAGCGCGCAGCTCACGGCAAGCCCAAGCAGAGCGTGGAGCTGAATTTGAACTGAGACCGCGGGCTGAAATTTGTAGGCCGTGTGGCTGGTTACGAGTGGCACTCGGCAACGCTCCTCCGAAGGCTTTTCCTTGACCAACGACGAGAATTCTGGCGAGAAGTGTTAACTTTGCTTGAAGTTGGACAAATGAGTGTAATCACAGCCTCAAACTCTGATTTTCAGCATCGTTATGTGCATATACTGACAGAATATACCAGCGTTAATGAGAAGAGCGGTCGCTCCCCTCATAGAGCGCTAGATCTGTTTTAGCAAACAGCCGCTCTACAGTCGTTGTCTGCATAGAGCGGTATCAACTACAGCGAGCATCAAATAGTTCGTAGAACATTTTCGTCCAAAGAAACAAATACAGCGTGTATTAAGAAGCAAACAAGAACATAGAGTGATTGTTTGCTGGAATCGATCTAGCGCTGCGTGTTGAGGACGACTGTATCAAGCAGTACCGGCGACGTGAGATTCGCACTTTCGAGTAACATTTTGCGTGGAGTCGCAGCTCCGAGAGTCGAGCTCTCGATTTGTGACTCGGGTTTCGCGTCCAGAGAATTGCAATCCGGATATGCAACCCGGATTTGGGCGACGGTTTTGTGCCGCTGCGACGGCAGAGAAAGCGTGAGTTACGCCTGTGGACCGGAAAGAGCGACCACCGTTAGGCGGGGGCCGGAAGTTGCCTCCGTATTTCTCCGCTGGCGACGCCGCAAAATTGCCAAAAATGAAGGCACGAAGAAGCTGTGTAGGAGCATGGCCCTGGGCACCCGCTGACTGCAGTCTGTTCCCGGGACCCCGTCTCATGAGGTACTGCTGCTGTGGCTCACCCAGCCCACTCGGGGGGAACTTACAGCTGTGCTGCTGCAGCTGTGCACGGTTGTGCTGCTGCAGCTGTGCACAGCTGTGCTGCTGCAGGCGTACACAGCTGTCCTACTGCAGGCGTACACAGCCCACATGAACACATTTCGCGACAGTAGAATGCCAGAAAACGGTTGCAGGAAGTTGTACAGCTGCTGTGCAAGGCTACTGCAAAGTGTGTGCGTGAGCCTATTTCATCGAGAATAAATGAGTCAGGCCATGAGGAAAAGTAGTTTAATAATACAAAAAAAATAATTTCGTAATTCAAAACCTGCTGCATACAGAAGCGCGGTTTGAGGACTCCATGAACTAGATGTAGAATGACGAACTACTATTTGAATTAACTAAATATAGAAAGACAGTAGAGCCTATAAATCTTCCTGTACAACACTTAGCCCTGAACACTCGCACCTGTCTTACAGTACAGAGCCTCTCGACTTAGGTCTTGCATTTCTGCCATGGTATCGATAATTATATGCTATTTTAGCTGCCCTAACGCAAACATCGCCTCCAGATGGCTGATCATAATCAGCCGTCTGGGTAATTTTTAAAAATTCCAAGGAGAAAAATTCGATAATTATATATGGGGTCGCGAAAAATTTAGACTGGGGAGAAGAGGATGCGTGTGCTCTCAAATTAACGTGAAATGTCGTTCAAAACTGTCCGACTCCAGGAATGCTTAAATGTGCCTTGGCGACCGTGAGACTGTACGACTGAATGCCTTGATGGCTGTGAGACTGTACGACTGAATGACTTGGTGGCCGTGAGACTGTACGACTGAATGCCTTGGCGGCCGTGAGACTGTACGACTGAATGCGGCTCTCCGTCCAGGGCTGCGGTGAGGCCAGTTCCAAAATTCCCATTGGGACGCCCAGAGGGAATTGTGCAGCGCGACTTGTAGAACAAATATTACTTCTAAGGAGGCAACCCACAGACGAATTTGGCGGGGGTAGAGGGACATTGAATCAATTGTTGACTGTTTCTGAGGCACAGGATTTGTTTTTCAAAGCGTGTTTTGCCCTGCGCTGCTTGTGGAGACTCGGAACAATTCTGAAGGTCGACCTCGAATTTGTCGGTTCATGATTGCATTTCTTACATTTTCCGGTGATTTCACTGCTAGATCAAGTGAAAGAAAATGTTAGGAACTCAATATTGGAGCATGAGCGTCCCCTATTCTCACTCATCACGAAAGAAAGTATGATACGTACATGAGAATTTTTTAACATCTAATTCTTTCGGAGCTTTGTTTACTCTCGGTAGCAGCACTAAGCCATGTTTTACCATGAAATAGAATAAGGGGGAAATTTTTCTGGTGACACCAGGGATCAAACACAAGGCACACGCGAGGCACGCGGCACCTCTAACCTCCGGTCACAAAAGCGAACAAAAATTTCTGAACTGCGGTTACTGGATTTAGAATTTGCGTGAAATCGTCTGGGATTTTGAGTTTGCGTGAAACCGTCTGGGATTTTGAGTTTGCGTAAATACACCTCAACTCAAATGTAATGAACAACAATTTAGCATAATAAATAAGAGTAATTTTGAAGTTTTTACACCTTCAGCTATCTTAGACAACAGATACGTACAAGAGTCATAAGAAAAAGTTAGCATCGGGAATCAGAATCAAGCACCCGGTTCTCAACATACCATGACGAATTTGATACATTTTTCAACGGCAAAATGATATCCTGTTCGTTCGAATGCGTTGTATCTTAAATACGTGGACGCCACGTACGTTTGCCATTCAAATTGGCACGGTAATCGAAGCGGGCGAAGTTAACGATCTTAACGTGCTTTTTACGAAGGCGTCAGCACTTAACTACAGACAACACGAGCTGAGAGATGAAAGTCAACAGAACTTGAAATCAGGAAGTTCCTTGGGGTTGTTTGATGACGGACGAGAGAGAGAACGGGTTCCCCATTAGAATTTGCGCAACGCAAAAAAAGGCCATTAGAAAAGCGCCAACGCACCATTAGCGTCGTGCTGCACCTGACGATTGCTAATGGGTCCAACAATGACGAGTTCATCGGAGTATGAACTGAGTGCGGCAATGGTGGGTTGTAGGGCTGTCGTGTTGAGGTGTCTCGACGACCGTATTTTTGTCGGGCATTGTATCATGCAGCACACCGCACGCTGCACACTTCACGCTGCACACCTCACGCTGCACACCGCATGCTGCACACCGC
>VOMN01062760.1:0-19136 GCA_014899125.1 Orchestia grillus
TAGCCTCTACAAAGGCCGCTGCAACGCTCCATTTGGTTTCTTCGTCATGTCGTGGTCACTACAGGTCTATTGCTGCCATAGGGAGGACTAGGGCGATGGTTATGATTAGTGCGATGGGATGACTAGTGCGATGGGGATGACTAGTGCGATGGGGATGACTAGTGCGATGGGGATGTTGAGGGCAGCATTAGCGCTGTCTTCAGGAGTGTGTCGAAGACCTATGGTGACTCCAAGCAATGACCTGCTCATCTAATTCTTAAATTTAAAAAAAGGTCTTCCCGCATTTTCATGTACCTGCATTTGGTTGTTTTGTACAAAAAACTTCCACTTGAGCATTTATATATATATATTTTTTTTTATGGCTGTGCCGTACACTGTGTTGCGGTCTTCTGACGCCTCTGAAGTACAAACATTTGCGGCCTGTCAGTGTCATTCTAGCTCATTGTTTGCTGAGCTACACAGCAATTCCGTTGTGTTGTGGAAATGTACGGGTAAGCTTTCAACTTAATTGTTTTTGTGCGCACTGTTCCCTCATTTGGATATTTCCTGCCCGTCTCAGTCCCTGCCCATCCCCGTCTTACATCCCATGCGTGTGTTGCAGGTTTTCCAAGGCTCTGTACGACGGACTGGACTCCCCTCAGCTGCAGGACTGGCGCAACATTGCGACCATGCAGAAGAAGTGGATTGGCCGCTGTGACGGCTACATCGTCATGATGGACCTCAACTGGCACTCTGGTGAGGGCCCTGCCTCCCTCGGGGGCTCTATGTACTGTCTGGCCAGTGTACGCCAACCATAGGAATAAGAGTGGTGATGTGGCAACACTGCCTCAGCATATTGTGCTGTGTATTCTGGCACATGCCAGTACCTCTATTGGTCCCCACATTGTGCGCCTTGTATGGTTCATGGCTGAGTATCGCTACCTTCATCATACACGGCTATGGTACATGTCTCATGTGCCACCCAAGGCTAGGTCAAACAAGATGTAGGTGCGGCATAACCATCCAAGTCTGAGATGCAATTTATATATTAGTTAAGCACGCACGTGACAGTCGCTGTGCATGTCTTATTAGACCCCCTGTCACAGTGGACCACGGTTTCACTGGGTTACCGTCTCTCATTATTTCCTTTTTTCTTGACTGCGCTAGACCACTGCTACTGCTACTGCATCAGTAGCTACTGACGTAACTACTGCTACTGCAGTAACTACTTCAGTAGCTACTGCTACTGACGTAACTGCTCGTTGAGTGTCACACTACCATCACACCTTACATATTCGAGCACGGCTCAGGTACCCACGTCTGAGGTCTAAGGCGACCGTGCCTCGGTGTCGGGGCTGACGTCATGGTAGGCCCCAGCGTGTCGCTGTCCAACTGCTCTCGCACGTACTTCTACCGACGTAAGCAATTTGAACCATTATCTACCTGTCTTCCTCGGTGTTAAGTAAGAAGCAGAAACGCAACAGTTGTGCTCCACACCTAACTTGTTATGGTTAGATGAAGAATTAAATTCTGCATCAAATAAAGCCAAGAATATTAAAATCGGTCTAGTGGTTTAGTTTTTACAAGCATTGTATACATTTTTTTGTGAGGTATACATTTTTTTGGGACACTCGGTATTAAAAAATTTGAACCACCCATCAATATCCAGCGGAATGATACGCTGCAACTATCTTGGCTTTCCGAAAGCTTTACACGTTACCTACAAATCCAAATAACAATCGCCCTATAGCCCTCACGAGCTGCGTTGGCAAGCTATTGGAGAAGATCGTCACTGTTAGGCTGATGAGCAGGGAAGCACCAGACCTGATTTCTCCTGTGCAGGTTAAAATTTTCCAGGTTAAAATATTGCCTGTGCAATTTAAAAGTAAACCAACGTAGCGGATACCAATTAACACCTCTGGCTCAGGGTGCAAGTGTTTCCAAAAAAAGATCTGTTTCCAATTTTGGCCCTGAAACGTCTTTTCCTGGATCATGTCTTGGATCAGTCCGCTAGAAGCTGCACTCCAAATAGTTGCAGCGCTCCGACCTTGTCCTTCTCAGACGCATGAGCTCGGTACAAACCCGACTGTACTGCGTGGGCAGGGACCAAGAAGAAATTAGAAAAATATTTGTTTGTGTTTCTGTAATGTTCATCTACTGGGAAAAGACTTTGGAGCCTCGGCAACACTAGACCTTTACAGCAAAGTTTGTGTGCTTCAGAAGAGGGATCCTGAATCACCAGTGACGTACTGCTACTAAATGGATTACTACTTTTACTACTGCGACTACTGATTTGGCTAATATACTGTTTTTCATGTCTATCCTTATGAACAAAATTATATTTGTGGGGATGTAAACGGTAGACTGACTCTTAAATTTGTTGAAATATTTCGCGCATATGACTTCTACGTTGCGAGACGTACGGCGCGACATGTCTTAGCCACTGAAGCACTATAACAATTTGTACAGACCGTGACTGCCCCCAGCTCATCCTGGACTGTGTGCGCAGGAGCGCTGTCGAGGCGTGACGACGGCAGCGGAGGCCAGCCAGGCTCTGCGCGGGTGCCTGTATACATGAGGCAGCCTGAGCTGCTGCACGGCCTCACCTTCCTGGGGGTGCGCAGCGACCACGAGCTGGCAGTGAACGGCTCCTCCGCGGTCCCCCTGCGTGTGCTGGTGAGGGCTGGGTCTTGCTTACGGAGGTGTGATGACTGTCACTTTTTTGTGTGATGGTGACGGGATAATGCGCTCATTGTTGAGCGCACTGCTCAGATTGCCTCTATCATGCATCACATTCCACCTCCCAGACAATTTTGGAGGCGACAGGAAAAAGATCTATTTGGGTAGAGACTGTAGGACGATTGAGATTAGCTGGTAAACTTTGAATAGTGGAGTTTGGTCTTGAGTGCTGAGAAACCTAATTTACGTCGTGAAAATTGGAAATTCAGAGTCGAGGAGAATTTAGAGGAACGTTGAGGGATGACACTAAAAACCATTGTGGGTGAAAGCAAATAAATGCCCAATTTGTGCACGAATACCTCAATACGATGCAAATTTAGTAGGATCCAGTTTTTCTGGAAAAGTTGAGGCTGTGAAGATGCAGGGCAATTGTTGTTGAAACATGAAAGTGGCCTGATAATTCCAATGTTTATGTGAATGTTTTATGTGATGCAGGAGCCTTAATTTCTCATGTAATGGACGGACTTTATACTCTTTTTAGACATGTTCATTTTTTGGGGGGCTGCTCTCAAATGTTTCACAGACGATCTGAGCTTGTGGCTGCTATTTAAGCGGTGAAAACTTTTGGAGTAGGTATGACAGTAGGACACTAGCTCTTTAGAATATGAGATCAAATGCTGTGTGTATTCAGTTACTCGACTCCTCCTCACTGGTGTACATTTTTACACCGGAAGGATAGGTATACTAATGTGCATTGTACAATACCATTGAAGTACAATACCATTCGGACGTGATCATATTATCCATACATGCAGCTCAAATAATGCGAAAGAGCTCACCAGGCTGTTTAACTGAACTGTGCCATGTGTGTGAATGTGGATTCTTGAAATGAATTCAAACTTGCATGTGATTAGCGTTTTGTTATGTGGGCATTTTGTTCAAATTTGTGAATTGATTCCAGAAATTGTGGTAATTACAGGACAACCGCATCAACTTGTGGAAAATTTTCCATCTCGTAGCCAACTCCAAATTTGAGAAGTCGTTGACTTACTCGTATAGTTTGCTAACTTACAGAACTGACTTTTTTTCCGGATGTATTGATGTCCAACCTATATTCTATGGATAACGTCATCAGTTAGTTTCGTACGTAAAATATTGTTGTGTGAGCGCCATTGCTCACAGCAGAACGGAGTGGGTCGTGCATTGTGAAGCATTGCTCTAGCGACCGGCTCAGCCGGGTTTTTTGGTGGCATTGGAATGATTTGGGTAGGAGTTTGGCCCCCAGTCGAATCGAGTGAGCTGCATGCGGCATCAGCCATCAGCATAACGGGATTAGACACTGATTTTATAGCTGTAAAATGGACAAAATCAGCGTGCTCTCATTGAGACTGTACCATCTAAGCAAGCGACTGCATAAAATCAACTTGTCTAGTAGAATATGTGCTAATTCATTCTTTAAAGTATGTCAGTTTTTTAAACAGTAGAATACTTCTATCTTGCTTCTCGTCCTGTTTCATAAAAGTATGGCGCTATTGAAACTGGATGCGATTTGCGTTGCAGTACGAGAAACAGATCATGGGTTCTGAGTCGCCGAGCTTCAGCACGGAAGAATGCGAATTCACATTGGCAAAGGCGTCTCTCGTGAACCCGCTCACGGGCACCGATATCCCAGTCATCGTGTCGGACTCGCTGCCATTCAACCCTAGCAGCTCTGAGTTCTACTGCGGCTTTGGTGCTGCTACTGACCTAGACAAGAAAATATCGGAAGCCTGCGACTTGAAAATTCATGATGTTCTACAGGGCTGTACTCAAAAGTATATTGATGAACAAAATGCACTTCTTGATACTGCAGCGAATTCTAGTCATGAGAGCTCAGGAAGCAAAGATTCTCCACGTTCTGAAGTCGAGCAATGTGCTGCGCCTGAAAGCCTTCAGAACAGTTCCAGTGGTCAAGATGAACTCACTGCTGCTACGAACGTAGCGGCTCGCGTCACTTCACCCGAGAAGGAGCCGTGTTGGGCGTACGACCCTCGCCTTGAGAACAGCCCGGGGCTGTCAGGGCTGAGGTGCAGCGCGGCTCGTACTGAGGTACTGCGTCTGCTGCACGAGCGCCAGGCTGGCGGCTTCGTGGCCAGCCCTCACCTCAAAGACTGGCTTATTTCCCGTCAGGTGAGGTGCTGGTGGTGGTGGCTTGAGCCTTCTGTGTACTTGTTTCCCGTCAGGCGAGGTGGTGGATTGAGCCTTCTGTAAACTAGTTTCCTGTCAGGTGTGTTGGTGGTAGATTGAGCCTTCTGTATAGTAGTTTCCTGTCAGGTGTGTTGGTGGTGGCTTGAGCCTTCTGTATAGTAGTTTCCTGTTAGGTGTGTTGGTGGTGGCTTGAACCTTCTGTAGAGTAGTTTCCTGTTAGGTGTGTTGGTGGTGGCTTGAGCCTTCTGTATAGTAGTTTCCTGTTAGGTGCGTTGATGGTGGCTTGAGCCTATTGTATAGTAGTTTCCTGTTAGGTGTGTTGATGGTGGCTTGAGCCTTCTGTGTACTTGTTTCCTATTTTGAGTATTGGTTAGTGATTTTTCAGCACAAAGTTTTCAATTTAGCATTTATTTACCAGCACGTTCATTTCTTAGGTTCAAGTTTTGTAAGCGGAATGCCAATTACGCTCAGCACGAGCCAAGAAAAAAATATCTTCGTAATCATTAAATTCAATCGCGCAGTGATACTCTGAACCCCTTCATTCACCAACATGTGGATATTGACTTTAGCTTCTGAAGTTGGAGTTGTTCGACGTTTCATCCTTGCTATCGAAGTAAAAATTCCCAAACTTTAAACTCTGTGTAGTGAGTTTATTGCATCCAAGATGTTGTAAGCTTGTTCATGGGAACTAAAACGTATTGGGATTGCTGAAGGTAGTGATGGGTGTTACATCTGATGAAAGCTGCTGGTGTACCCTGCAAATGATAGGCAGTGACAACTGTTGCATCTGATGGAAGTAGCAAGCATATCCACCATGTTATAGGCAGTGACAACTGTTGCGTCTGATGGAAGTAGCAAGTATACCGACCATGTTATAGGCAGTGACGGGTGTTACAGAGGTCCTGGGGAGCCCCCATCCCCGTGGTTCACTGTAGCTCATGCGGCTGTGTGCCTGTACCGGAGGCAGAGTTACCTGTGCTGCTGCCCTACCACCTGCCAGACTCAGCCTGCTCAGACCTGCGCTCCCATGAGGCCTTCAGGAACTGCGTGTGTCCACAGTGAGTGCAGCCAGGCTGCAGCTACACGTCTTACTTCTCTTACTCCGCACAATGGGCTTCATTGCACCCATCTTCCTCTCTTTCAGTCCGTTGTACTTACTGAGGTATGAGGCTGTTGAAAGTCTCTTACTTAGCTTTTTACAGTTTGGTTAGCGTACTCATCGCACGTGAGATCGCCTGCTATAGTAAATACAGCCACCACATCCTGCCAAGCAGTTCATCAGTGCAGGGTGATGTCCAAATGATGTTCCTACTATGGCTGTTTGCATGCCGGGTTGGAAGGAAGGTAGTTTGCCTTGTCTTAATAACACGTTGTTGCAACTCCCTTGGTTTCGGCCAAGGCTCTCAAAACAGTCGATCATAGTTCAACACTACGAGACAAGATGTAATTGATGACAGAATGTGTAGAGGAGGCTTAGTTTTTTATTAAGCCAAAGGACTCGCAATCCTGTGCCTAACAAATAGGGTGGAGAGAGGGAAGTAGGTTGATTGTTTGGTTGTTTGGGCGGTCTTTGGAAACTTTCAGGTCTGACGTCAACTTTATTCTAGAAAATGTAATATTGATAAACCCTGAGTCACGGTTTGGATCTTGGATTGGTGGTGGCGGGGTTGAATCGCATGGGAAATGCTAACACTGATTTGAAGACTATTTTAGTTCTATGTACGTGATGACTACCACCTTAACTTGGTGCATCTGGTTTTTTAGAATATCGATTGTAAACCTTGTTGGAACTGTTTTTGTGTTAGCTGAAACTTTCGGCCCGTTATAGGCCTGGCTACTGAAGCGCTAGTAACCCTATTCTACTACCACTGACGTCAACTGTTGATGGGAACCTCTGTAAATGTATGGGCTTATTTCTGTGGAAATCCTCGCGTATAGGAAGAATTATTGAGCGTCAAGTTACACCCTATTACAAGCACTGAAGCGCCCTAAGCACGACTATTTAACTGCTGTGACCTCACCTTGTCGAAAGGTACAGTGAGATGACTAACACTCTTGACGTCATCTTTACACTCAGTCTCTTAACCCGAATCGTAGTGATGAACAGTTAAATTCTTACCTTGAGAATCGCTACTGCACCGAGTTAAAATAATTCATCTATTCATAGTGGGAGAAGTTCAGCGTGTGGGCGTCATGAGTAAAGCTGAGCTAATTTTTGGTCACTGCAGGTGCGGCGGGGCTGCTGAGCGCGAGACCGACACCATGGACACGTTCGTGGACTCGTCGTGGTATTACCTGAGGTTCCTGGACGTCGAGAATCGTGCGGAGATATTTGGCCGCTCTGTGGCGGACGCTGGCATGCCAGTCGACCTCTACATCGGCGGTGAAGAGCACGGTGGGTCCTGCGGCCTCAGTAGCCTGTGAAGCGCGTTTCTGTGTGTGCGTGAGTGGGACTGTCGGGATGTCGTGGTGAGCTCCTCAAAGGTATTGGCGGATTAATTAAGGACGGCAGTTCCCGAACTGTCTTACCTCATTCCGGACCGTCTTACCTCATTCTTCTCCAAGGTAGCCCTGCGAGCAGATCAACCTTGCACACTCGTTAGAACATTTCGAAATAGTTTCATCAACGTGTCACTCAGGTATTAGGATTTTGAATCTTAACATATAGCTAAAAGTAAGCCAAATCTTAATACAGATTCAACTACCGTTGCTTTACTTCCACAATAACCTTTTTTATTCCTTGTATTAGATTAGGTTGTGTTATTTTTTGTGTACCGCTCCAAGAGTGTATGTTATAACTAAACGTATATTTTTTAATATTAATGGTATGAAAATTCAATAACTTTCGTTGTTTCAGATAACATTCATTGATAATGACGTTTTTAGTCGTAGCCAACTGATCTGAGTGCAAAAAGTAGGTGATGTTTATCGCTACCCTGATTTTGTTCCTTTAAATATTTACATCTGTGTTTGCAGTCACAATATTTTCATTTACACATTTTATAGTCTTCCAATTTTGATACCATGAATACCAACTATTTTTCTGCATATTCTTTTTGATGTTTCGGGATTAGAATGATATTCTTGATCCAGTAAGTTTTTATGGACCAACTTTGTTACGTATATGCACTTGTGTACAGTGAGTGGATGTGTAATATGAAAGTTCTGGAAGTTTTAGGATGTTAAAACATTTGGGTCACGTCATGTGGTCACGTCGATGACTTAGGAATTTCCTTTCATTTTGTTCATATGATGCTGATATATTTTGGTCCACTTGTAAAGTAGAATTTTTTTTTTTATTAATTTTGACTTCCTCAGTACTTCAATCCTTGTGAATAAATTTTTATGGTACTGAAAAGCCCTCCTCAACGGAATTATTTGCCAGCAGAAATTATCACCAATATAATCATGTTATGATAACGCGATAAAATTAATTAAAATATTTCAGTGCCTGCCTTCAAAAATCCGCTTCTGTCTATTATTACCTCTCACGCTACACCGCTCTTAGAAGTCAATTGACTGAAAAAAAGTTTTTTACCCCGCCGTGCTTCAAAGCCTTTCATTATATGAAATAAAAAAAAGCTGCCCAACAAACATTTCCCTAACAACTGAGTTATTTAGGCGGAAGTTTTGACCCTTGTATTGGATAGTCATTGCACCCACTGTGTGTTAAGGTCTAAGGAGAGTGACATTGGGTCTGTTGTGAGCAGCACTGTTGCACCTGTACTACGCTCGCTTCGTGCAGCACTTCCTGCACTCTGAGGGCCTGACCTCCCACACGGAGCCTTTCAGCAGGTAACTCTTCCTGCACTCTGAGGACCCCACCAGCCGTCAGGTAACGCTTCCTGCACTCTGAGGGCCCCACCAGCCGTCAGGTAACTCTTCCTGCACTCTGAGGGCCCCACCAGCCGTCAGGTAACGCTTCCTGCACTCTGAGGGCCCCACCAGCCGTCAAGTAACGTTTCCTGCTCTCCGTCCTCTCAAAAGAATGGTAACAATTATTTGTATTTTATTTATATTTCATTTTAAATTTCTCTCGCATGTTCGCTCCAAAGCAACATGTGTCCTGTAGCTGGGCTGCGGGCAACCTATGTAACCTCTTGGCGTGACCTCCATGTTCACAGGAGAACCTTGCGTACAAAGGCTTCAAAACAAGGTTTCGAAATGCGCGAGACGCTCCATGAATGGAGTCAGAAGGGAGAGCGAGCTTTACGTATCACGCTCCTCTTTATGGGCAAGTGTCCATGAATATTCCCTTGGATGACGCACATCATTTAATGGGATGTATGGTACGATTGGTGTGAAAGAAAACTACAAATGTAAGCTTGTTGTGGAAGCCTTTTGAAAGTTCTCGTATCTCCTGGTCAGTTGGTAGCATGGTGTTATTTTAATAACATGCTGAGCGTGTATAATGTAGAAATAATACACCTAGCGTTCGTGCTACTGCTTTACCAGTGGTAGCGGTGAAATAGAAGTGATTCCCTGACACACAAGTGATTTGCTGTCGTGTGTTATCGAATGTGCTCCAGATATGACGTGAGACCAATATTTCTTGCTGTGCATAAACTAGACGACGGTCGTCCATGAGAAAAAATGCGGTGGTCCTTGTGTTTTAGCCGCCAAAATCCAGAAATCTGACGCCGCTTGATTTTTCTGTGTTGAAGTTTATGAAGTGCCTTCTGTATGAAACTCCTCTCAAATCCGAGGAAGAAATAGTTGCAAAACAAATCGAAAAATCAAGATCTGTTGTGTCGTGCTGTAGGTCGAGGAATAGCTGCAGGAATCGGTAAAGCCTTGTTGAAATGTTGTTTATAGATTGCCCATCATTGGCTTTCGTTTGTTAATATACGAATTTACGGATGCAATTTGCATACATTCATATAACTAAGTGCTGCTCTATAATTCAGATCATGCCTAGTTCTCTTACTATTTCCTACGATAATTTTCTAAGAAAAATGCTCGTTGCCTGAGTGTTCGTAGCTTGATGACTTGTGAGTGACATTTATAAGTTGACAGCGCCGGCGTTGTGTGCGAGTGTGCAGGCTGCTGCTGGTGGGTCGCATCAAGGCCCCTGCCTACATCCGCACCAGCGACGGCAGGTACCTCAGTCCTGCGGACGTCGACACCACTACCCAGCCACCGACGGAGAGGGGCACAGGCGTGCCTGTCAAGGTGAACCTTGAGCAGCTTCTCAGTGCTGGTATCGCGAGCTGCTTGGAAGGGAAGGGAAGGGAAAGAGGAATAAAAACTAGTGTAGCGAATAAAAACTAGTTTTTATAAAAAATTAGTTTTTTGATAAAAACTTTAAAAAAAGGAGCAGCTGTGAAGAATGAGTGTCAATTATCTCCCTGTATATCGCAGTGTTTACTTTCTCTCAGCATTGTATTGTATTAACACTCTGTTGTATGATCCATCTTGCCATTAGTATCAACATTAGAGTACTATTTCAAGGCCTTTAGTTTCACCATTGCTTCGGCCCCTGTTTGGTCTCAGCTTCTACGCTCGTTGATGTACTTACTCCGTGAGCAGCCAGTTCTCTGAGCAAAGTATACACGTAAGTTACTATTTGAACTGCTGATGCTGGACATGTATCGGTAGTGTGGCAGGGTCAAAGTTAGGAAACGTTTGATTTGTATTGTGTCCTTTAACATCAAGGTTATTTTTTTGGTAGTGCCATCACTGATTATGCTGCAAATTATGGCTCAGGAAGGAATGCACAGATTATTTCTACCATTTTGCGCTCATAATTTTATCGTGATTTAGGGAGGTGGCCTACAGCTTCGCTAGTATTTGGACTGGTTCATAGCTTGCTATTGAGCGCTAATGAAACTAAAATTATTTAGTCATAAATTATAAAATTTAGAATCTGAAAGTGTAAGTTTCGCATTTTCAAGGTACCGTCAAATTTTTCATTGATTTTTGAATTACAAAAGCATTCCATGGAAAATTCTGACGGTAAATTGGAAGCAGCCTTGTCGCTGTGCTGACGACCTCAGGTTTCAATGGAGAAGATGAGCAAAAGCAAACACAACGGAGTGGAGCCATCGTCAGTTTTGGCCGAGTATTCCATCGACCTGACCCGCCTGGCAGTTCTTCGAGGGGAGGCCCCCAGCAGCAACTGTAACTGGGACCACCAGAAGAGCATGGAGCCCGTCTTGAAGTTGATTTTGCTCATCTGGAGAACAGTGGGCAAGTTCGTCGAGATGAGACAGGTGCGTTGTGCGTGTTTGTGTGCGCGTGTGTGAAGTTACTTGCGACGTCCGTCATCTCTGTACACGCTCATCTCATAACGACTTGCTGTCCTCCGCCTCGCTTATGATCCTGCATTGTCCGCTGTGTCATGAGTCTTCCATCCTCTCCGACCCGTAAAAACTTAAATACTTAATACTGAATTACGAATAATCTGCTACTACTCAACCTTTCCACGAATGAATTGCTGAATCGGAAAAACATCTCGAAGAGGTTGTTTTCTATTCTAACTTCCTGGTATCCCGTTTTAACATTCAACCATATGTCCTCATACCTCCCCTTAATATTAGTTATTATGTACCTTATGCAGTATCGTGCACGTATATATGCCCGTATATCCTCTGAATCTCTCAATGCGTTGGAGCAAACTATTTTGAATATTTTGTCCTTTATTTTGACGGTGAGAGTTCCAGGTAAGTGCTCACTTGTGAGTACGATCTTTCTGTCCTCAGCTTTGCATTTACTCATTTATTAATCTTGCAGACACCTTCCACTTGATAATGCGACGTAGAAATGTCTTTTAGAAATTTATCCCTTCCCTTCAGATAAAATAGGATATGCTAAGCTGTCGAGCACCGCGTCACTTCCCGACGGGGTTTCAGCGTGTGTTTGGCGCTCGGCCATAAATGGGTGGGCAGCTGGCACCCCATCGGACCGGCTGCCCCCTAGGCAGAGATATGACCTATCTTTTGTTTTCCTTGTGCTTTAATTCTGGCAAATGTAATATTGATAAACCCTAAATCGCGGAGGAAATGATAACACTGATTTAAGGACTGTTTTGGTTCTTTGTACGTGGTGACTACCACTTTGTACGTGGTGACTTTTGTATGTGGTAGTCTCACTGATCACAATCAGAAGTTCCATTGCGACTTCCACATTTTAATTTAAAAGCTGTAATTTTACTAAATGAAAACCCGAAGGTTATATGCTTTGTATGTGACGAATTTCGGAATGAAGGTTTTTCTTTCTTTCTTCTGTGAAGAATGTGGGGTGTGAGCTTCCTTTCCCAAGGGAAGCACTCCGTCAATTCCTGAAATTCTGCCAGTGTAGCCGGGAGAAGAACCTGTGATCTCACTGAGAGCGCAGCGCGTTCCCCACTGCGGTGGAGGGCCCGATCTGGGGGGCATTGACCGCTCCCACAATGCAATACAAATCAAAGCAATAAACCAGCCGGCCGTTCCAACACGTCTACCCGTCCTTCCATTCCTAACTTCTCTCACTTCTCGGAAACCTCTCTTCCCTATCGATTGATTACTTAATGTATGGAGTTCGGACTTAGTTCATCAAATGTGTTAGCAATTTCATTATTCTAACGGGAAATACATCGGCGCGCAATGAAATTATTAGTACTTAAAATCACTAAAGCACTCCTCTTTCTTGCAGTTTCATGTTCATGTTCGAGCAGCCGCAGAATGGCAGAGATTTCTGTCCCGTGACTTTGGGCACCCAATCCGTCCCACATCAGAGTAGTTAGCATTTTGCTGCTCACGGCACTACGTACACAGGGTGCCCTAAAAACTATACATTCACTTCTTCATTACCCATTACTGATATATTTTTTTTGTTTCAGGCCCCTCAGGGGGCATAGGATAGGCCATAGGCAATAGAGGTAGGTTAGTTAGGTTTGTCTATCCTATGCTATGGGGACTAGCGCCCCCAGGGGAGCACCGCTAAGCTACCTCAGCTTTAGATCGGCCTTCGGGACTTCTATCTTTCGTGCCCACTTTGCTTCCTTCCGTTTTCATTCCTTCTTCGCTATTTCTTATTTGTCTTTTCTTCCTCTTCCTTCTTAACTTGCTGTTTCTATGCGCAGGGGATCTTGTGTGGGAACACACCCTGTGCATAGATTCCCCGTTCTCCTAAGTCCATACTAAATGGTCCCTACTCTTTCGATGCGGTTTAGCCCTCG
Source organism: Orchestia grillus (assembly GCA_014899125.1). Lineage (NCBI taxonomy): Eukaryota > Metazoa > Arthropoda > Malacostraca > Amphipoda > Talitridae > Orchestia > Orchestia grillus. The sequence continues at coordinate 13,004 of VOMN01062760.1, forward strand.
AGGCCGGTGCATTGCGTCTAACCCCAATAATAATAATAATAATAATAATAATAATAATAATTTTGTTTCAGGTGTATCTTACCCATGTTGTTTTGTCACTATTCTATTGTTTTCTTTTACAGTCTAACTCATTAAATGTGTATCTTGACTTCTATGTTTGACTTTGGTAATCAAAGAGTGAGGACATATTTTTGAGACGTCCTGTATTATGCTTAAATATATCCTCTTGAGAAATCGTGTGACACTCTGAATTGAGTAGAAAAGTAGCCATTGCTTTTCATGCATTTCAAATAATGAAAGAATCATAACACAGTTAAGCAGTTCATTTATTTTCTAATTGGTTAATATCATGAAATATTCTAGACTCCGTCTTTACGTTTTCAACTCCCTCCAGAAAAGAGTTTCTGTGCCTGCAAACTTGGCTCAAGCTGAAGAAATATTGCGGACTGAGCGCAACGTGGCGGTGGAAGTGGTGACGAGGTACTTCTTAGCCAACCAGCTGCACTCCGCCATCCGCTGGCTGGAGACCTTCTCTCGACACATCAGGGTGAGCTGACCGCACTTGTTGTTTCTATTGCAAGTCTACACTTCATGTTCTTCTTTGGTTACTTGAAAGCGTTCGTGTTACGTGGCTCTGTTTTTGTTAGGGTGATGCTCGCCCGTCTGTGGTCTCTTGGTTTCAAAACTTCATAGCTTCGGTTTGGTTGAGTTAACTTCATTGCTTTTTCATTTTGATTTCGATTGTATATTTCATAGCTCGATTACTTACTAGTTTCATAGTTTTACTGCTCTTCAGGTTCATACAGGATATTTTGACGTACGTGGAATAATCATTTAATTAAACATTTCAGAGCGCCCCTATGGAGACCATACACGGCGAGGAGTACGAGCGGTGCTTGGGGGCGCTGCTGCAGATGATAGCGCCCCTGGTGCCCCACGTGGCCGCCGAGCTGTGGCAGGCCTTCTCCGACCACGCCTCCCTCAGGCAGTTCCAGGTGCTGTGAGCGCTCGGCTTCATGCATATACCACCATGGCGCACATTTCTGTTTTCCTTTAGCCTATACAAAATGCCCAGTTTATTTTCTAGCTGACTTATATTTTCTTCATTGTAGATATTTTCTTATAAAGACGCCTCTTGGCTATATTAAGTGTAAATCAAATATGTACCGTAAGAGCTCATTTTTTGTTGAAATGCTGCATTCTTCATTAAATTAGCCGCTGTATGTGAAAGGAATTAATCCCATTCAATGAATGGCATTCGGAACGCGAAGCGGGGGATAATTCATCAATTGATCCCATATGAATGCAATTAAAACTTTTAGACACCAACGTTAAGAATACCAGCTGTTTTTGGAAGGTCGATTTACGAAGGAAAATGAGAATAGATTCTCAAGGTAAAATACTTACTGAATTTTTGATGATTAATTGAAGGTTAATACAAGGATTTAAATGAAAATGAGTGCTCAAGTTCAAGTAGTTACTAAAATTACTTGTAGGACCGAAGAGGTCACAACCCACCCGTGTAGCTCATTTTAAAAGATAGGCGTACATGATAGAATGTAAAAATATGGTAATTTTCGAGGTGCGGCTCGGTAGGTATGGTATAAACGGGCCAGGTCCTGAGTCATTGGTCGATTGTGAAGAAGAATATGAGCAGAAGTTGCCTGGCACAGTTGTGTGAGCCTAATGAAGTATGGCCGGGGCCGGAGGTCGGGCAGTGCGCTGTATGAAAAAGTGATCACTGTGGCCTAATTAGGATTTGAAGTATCGCCCAATGTACTGCGTAGTTCTCACAAGGGTTGAGAGCTCGGAATTGCGTTCTTATACGAATGGTCCACACCTGCTCACCCTCTCACCAAAACTAACTCACTCAATATCTGTGAAGAAGGTGCACTTCGTCGTTTACAAGTTTTAAATTTCCTTCATCCTTTTGAATTATCTTGGGAAATGGTTGCTTTGAAACTTAACAAATTGCTACGTTCATTTTTTACTATTAGGGGGAGTTAATTTTTGTAATAAAGAAAAATCTACTTTTTTTGTGGAAGAATGAAATGCTACTATGCCACTGTGTATTTGTACTGTGCTTGGTATTATCGGCGTGGTCTCACAGAATCTCTTGTGTGCATGTGACCTGAAGGAGGGGCCCGAGCTGGGGCTGCCATGGCCCGAACAAGACCCAGGATTCCAGCCTCCCTGCCGCGTTTTTGTCGAGGTGAGCTGCCTGTCTCCTCCCCCCTGCTTGTGGGCTGCACTCTGCTTGCGCTCGGATCATATCTCCATTTCGTGTCAGAGCCTCTAAAACTGGTTTCATCCTGTGGAATTCACGATAGAAAAAGGTTGAGATAAAGACTTGATGTATAAATAATCTTGCTTGTGGTAGGTTATAACTTTGTATGGATTTAATTTTCTACGGACACCCATCAAAACTACATTGTTGGGAACTTGCTCTTACGTATATTATGCTTGTAAAAATACGTTTACCTTTACTTGTTGAATTCAATTTGTATACTTGGTTCAAGGATGTAAGTCAGTGGAAGTATTGCATTAGTAACGTTGTAGATTAATTTCACCTCCGCGTGGGGTTTGGAAGCAGCCCTACAGCATACAGATGGTCCCGGACTGATGAATTACTTCACTTCATTAAAATCATTTAAAGTTCACTCCCTATGGCTTTGTGGTTGGCACAGGCGCTAGAGCTATTTCGTATGGCACCCGCCGTGACCGCAGCTCGCCCAGCAAATTAGAGAAGGGACTTGGAACATTTGTTCAGAGCAAATGATTGAAACTTAGCAAAATTTACGAAATAGCTCATTGAACAAAAGCAAGTGCTGAAATATTGAGGCTGTGCAAAGTGACCTCTGATCACGCATGAATCAGCAAGTTTGCATTGCCTTCGTAAGTTTAGAAGAACTGAGTTAACTAATTTTACGTTGAAATTATACCAAGCCCAAGTTCGCATGTACTCCCATAAATGCTGAAATATATTTACCCAATTGAATTTCGATGAGAATCAATTTACGTACGTGTGTCTCGTCACTTGGGGTTCGTACTTTGTGTGTTAAATTAGCTACGAATAAATTTTTCAATTTTCGATACTTGGGGTTGGTCGCTTCGAGCTTTCGAACACGGAGGCATCTACAGCGAAACGAAGCAAGATGCGCGTACCCGTATTAGTGAGATATGCCGGACGATTGTCTGCGTTGCGAGCTACTCAAAAAAGTTTTTGCCGCTTCAAATAAATTACTGAGTATAAAAACGGCGAAAACTGTCTGTTTTATTGCATTTAGTGTTCTCATTTCGCTGGTATACCGTGATTACCGTCTTCAAATGGAATGAGAGGGTTTGGCTTCTGGACGCCCTCGAGTCGATGTTTTCTATTTAAAAAAAAAATTCAATAAAAGGAATCCTGTCATTGGTACTGTTTCACAAACGTTCCAATTTATTGCTGTATTGAAGAGATTATTTAATATATATTACGTGTTTTGTTTCAATTGAATTAACTTGCCATCCATTTCTGGGGAGCTCTGTGGAGGATTTCTGGGGAGCTGCGTGGGATTAAAGGACTTTCGTCCTACTATTAGTCGTGTTTTGCATGTTGAAAATATACTGTAGAGAATATCAAGCGCCTAAGTTCTAATATTGAACGTTAAAATTCACATAAGATGCTACGGATTTCTATTATTGAATACTAAGCGCTTGTAGTACTCGTTTCGTCGAAGTTATTCTCGATAATTATTGATCAGAGTGCGTTGATTGACGATTGCAAGCGCCAGCCTACTTTGCACGTATCTATTCTCCACCAAAGTGGTCCAAATCATGTGTCATCTGAAAGATCATGCTACCGTATGAATCAATAGAACATAGTACATAAAATGCAATAAGTGGAGCGCTTTGCCCATGGTGTGTCATATTCGCCGATTTTTTGACAGGTAAATGGTAAGGACGTGTACAAGGGAGTCCTGGAGCCTGAAGCGTTAGAGTGGGCGGAAGAGGAGCTACTGAGCCACCTGACCCAGCATCAGACAGCTGTGGTGAAGGCTCTGGAGGGCAGGCCGCCCCTGAGCACAACGCTCAAGGTCTCCAAAGAAACCTTCAAGGCTGAGCTGGCCATCTTCACCCTCACTCCTGTCGAGCTTCGCCGCTTAAAGAAAGAGAAGAAGCTTCTGCGGGCTCAAAAAAATAAAGCGAAAGGCCAATAAATGAAGTGTTTGGTTTGACTTTCTCGACACTGGGAACGAAAAGGACGGAAAGTGGTTTGAACAAGAAAAATATCCATCACTTAGAAGGAATGTCGCGGGATCTACGTTCCAAAAAGCCTACACGTAATGTATAAATACTTGAAATATTATTTTAAACCAATTTTTGTCTCTGTGATTAACTATTTGATAGGACGGTACAGATAATTTCCTTAAAGATTTTGTTCACTCACAGTTAACACAGCTCCTGTATCGCACGATTGCTTTTAATATGAACAGACAAAATGATGGCCTCGTAGAAAACTCTTTGAAGGGGCGTTCGGCACTTCTATCTCTATGAAGAATGTGCTAGAATGACATATTTTTCAGTTGTGTACGCACTTTTCATAATTATTGCATCATTGTTGATTTTTATAGGGTTTTCCGTGAAATATTTTTTCCTACTATCTTTTTCTGCGTGCGGATCCTCTGTCAAATATTAACAGTGTTCTAGTGTTAATATTAACACTAGACAATATTTTCATCTTCGCTTGTGCTGCAGAGTACTGTCATACCTCACAGGAAATTTGGCGATTTCAGAAATAAACAAATGAAAAGGTTGACTAGTTACACAAAAATTTTAATGTCAATCAATTTTTTACACGAAGCATTGTGAGCCCATTAAAGAGCCCGACTAAAAGAAGATATACGTAAGTAATGCGAGATTCAATACGTCGATTTCTCTCAAAAGTAGGAACGACGAAAATTAATGTGTATAGGCTAAAACAAATGTAGACCCCCTCGTGCTACCAGGGAACATGACGTTACCGTTACAGAATACGTCACCACAAATCTCTAATACTGCCGGAGTAATAGAGAAAAGATATCAGTAGGTCAATTACAATCCTCGAACAAAAGTATTGGAAAATAAGAATTTGCTTAAGTATTAATACGCAAGTTATCAACTTCATAGTCTCTCAAAAGGAAACGGTGTAACGCAACTACCCTCCGTACAAACAGGGCTTTGTAATCCTACATTACATGCGGTGAGAATTTCTGGAATAGCTCCATCGCCACCAAGTAGGTGCTCAATAGAGGGTTCGTTAGATGTTGAGATTCCTGAAATTTTTTCCATAGGTGGCTCGGGGCCCAGCGAGGTTGAAACAGTCGGTGAGGATATGAGAAAGGGTTGATGAGGCTTCATTGCAGCGTGGGCAACCTGGGGATGCCTCCGCGACCTCCTGGCTCATAAGGTAGTTACGAGTGATCCAGGTATGGCCGGACCTGAGCCTGCCATTGATCACTTCATATTAGCGCTTGAGCTTCCACGTTTTCCATGGTCTAGACATCGAGACGAATGCCTCTGCCATGCTATTAGCAATCGCTCCACTTGTCATGTGTTGTTGAATTCATGGTCGGGGACCAGTCTGTGCGGCAGACTTGTAGGAATTCTGGAGACACAGACTGCTGCCTTGGCTGCACCACCGGTCAATTCATTGTGAGCGATACATACATGGGATGGTAACCAACAAAACTTTAGAATTTTGTTAGGGTAGATATCGGACAGTTAGTGTTACAGTCTCCTTGACATTGAATGTTTTGTGCTCTCATCAATTATGCTAAGGGAGCTCAAAGAGTCGTAGGACTCTTCAGGAAGGGGAAAATTAGTTCGTGCGAACTGTTCTTGTCTAATGTTGAATGTTAGTTGGGTGGCGTGAGAATTCCGAGCTGAAGAGGAGCAATTGATGGGAGCGCGGCTCTGCGGACAATGCTTCAACACACAGCAGCTTCCTCCTCCGACTTCCTGGTCCCTATAGTCGAATCGTCTTTAGAGATAAGAGCGCTGTCAAATGAATTTTCTTATGCCAGGGTGTTAATAAGGCTTTTTTGGGCTGGAGCGGCAGAAGGAGCGCTGGAATGAGATTGTCCAAACTGGAGGCATTTGAGTCCGGTACTAA
>VOMN01062764.1:0-37794 GCA_014899125.1 Orchestia grillus
GCCCACCCGCCACGACAAGGCCGAGGCAGCATCGGGTGGGCACATGCATTATTACTATAGGGCTACTCGGAAAGTTTAGGTTTAGGATATTCACCATTTCACCTTGTGTTGTAATAATTCAAAATTATATAAAGGGATAAAAACAGTTTCATTACCATTTTTGGTCTGAAACCATGCAACTTCTGCAGTGTTCGTTGCACTCGCTCTCCAATTTCATATTAAAATGACGAATTTGTGTTTAAACAATGTTTTCCGTCGCATCAATGTCTATGACCTTAGACCCCTCAAGTGTAATGTAGATGTAATTAAACGCGTTCGCTGTCTTGATTTACTGAAGAACTTTATTCAAAAATGAAGCTGGGGTTGTAAACATCGCTAAACATCAACACGGCAGAAAGTAGAGAAGGCAAAAAGGAAGAAAACGTCAGGCACAGGAAAATTAAGTGTATTTAATATCACTTCAAAAGTTTCATGTGCCGGAGCAATTATTTGTAAGTTCCCTGCACGCGTTCAAATGAAGCTTGAGTTTGCCTTCGTCAATCTTCTACATCAAACTGGAACTGGAACAGTCGTGCTACCTGTACGTAACTCGCCTTATGCCGGTACTCTTCACCTCATCTCCAACGGTTTTATGAACAAATAAACGAAACATTGCTATAACATGTTAAAAATGGAAAGCAAAACTATTTTGAATGCTCATCACATTTTCCGATACGTGAAGAGTTCCAAAACAATGCAGCAGCAAAAGAGTTGCAGACCTCTCTGCCATCGGTCAGGTTCGTGCGGACTCAAGCCGAACAAGTGTCCCTTGTAGCCACCCAGCTCCACCAGTGCTGTACACCGTTCACGCTCGGATGTACCTGTCATGTATGCCACACAAATCCATTCGTCTCCCGTTCAGATCGATTCACCGAAGGAAGGAACAGCTCGCACTCACGCCGAGGACACTGGCATGTGGAAGACGCACGACCAACAACTTCACTCGAATCATGCGCAATTCGTGTCACCCCGATCTGACTGCTCACCGTCGTCGCCAATAGGTTTTGTGGAAAAAACACGTGTTCGAACCTCATAAGTGATTTAAATATGGAATACTTTAGGACACATCAAATGCAATTAATTTCCTAAACTTGATACGACCACGTACGAATTGATTGTAGGAAAGAGTTTCATCACCTCAGGTCTGCGAAGAATTTCAGGTCTCAGGTCTGTACTGTACATGAAGAATTTCTGCCTTTCGATAGTTAAGGAAACCTTAAAGGTTTCAAGACTCGAGGCCCCTCTATATATGCCTAGTTCAGGAGCCTGTTCAGGGCATCACAGACAACGAGCGGGCTGTGCTAGAACGGGTCGCCTGTCATCAAAGGAATGAATTGAAAATATGAAAAGGTAAAACAGCAAATAATTTCCATGCAAAATACATAGTCCGAAGACTTCAAGATCAGGTCACTTTTTCGAATAGTAAAATAAATTCTATCGCGTAGGTTCACAGCATATATATCCGTTAAAAAGACAACTTAGCTCCTGCCGAAACTTCCCTTACTTAGTAACCATTAGCATTAGATAAAGCGTTGATAATTTCTCAAAGTTTCGTGTGGCGCAATTTGGACTAAAAAGGCTTTGAAAATAGGTGCTCGTGGTACATTTCCAACTGTGACAGCAAGTTCCATCAAGAGTGGCGTTCGAAATTAGTCGTTTGAAGACTCGCAATTCATGTCTCTCTCAACATGAGGACAGAGCCGAAGTACGAGTATGTTATTACTGATCAAATTCTATTATCGGTACTACGACTTAACCTGTTAACGGGTATTGACATCATATGATGTCGACGTGGTTGTTGCATTCACACGGTCGCTGTCGATTACACATACCGTGTGAATGCAACACCAGCCACCTGGGCAGTGACCCTTAACAGGTTAAGCGAGACTCCCCAGAAAAACCTTTTACCACTTTACGATGTAACAAAATATTATCCCACCTTGAACTACACCTGTCAGCGGTATAGCACAAGAAAATACTTCTTCGCCTCTCTCTCCTGCAATTTGGTTTGGGTAGAAATCTTTATAGCCCGCATTCTTGGTCCTTACTAAAACAAAATTATACACTTAATTGGGGCACTATCGAAATATCATCCGGACCAGATATCATTCGATTACATCGACATTTTGCTTACTTACGGAAATGATACCTCAACTGATCACAGATATGAATTTCGTAGTGATCAGAAGACTTTACAAGTATAAGCGGTTATAGACATGATGTGAAATTTTCATGAACAGGGCTGTCGTGTATTTGATGAATTTGAAAGTCTTACATTTGTACTTTCAATTACGATAAGGCTTCATTTCTCCACGTCAAGTGACCCAGCGATTTGCACAAATTGAGATCGCTAGTTATTTAAAACAATCTGGTGACTTGTAATCGCTCAACTCTGTCGTAATGACATGTTGTTCTAATTACTTTATTAAAGCATCAATTTAGAGGGGGGTTAACTTTCTGAAAGACTGAAGGTATCAAGGAAATTACAAGCAAGCAAATTTCGAGACCAAAGAAAAATCCTATATTTCAGAACGCTAAAGTTACTTTTTCGTGAGACTCCAACTCACTTGCTGATCCTCTGAACACTAACAATACATGAGCTAATTCCCAGCATCGCTGACTTAGTGATCGAAAATCATGTCCTAGTTCAGATCAGGAAGAATATTTAGTCGTATTGTCCGATGGAGTATAAAACTCTGAGAATCACAATTGCCAATTATGATTTATCAGACCTAAGCAATACCAACGAGTCAGTTGTCCCTATTAATTCACAGCCAAACTCAGAGGTTGTCATTTATACAAGAAAAGGATATCGCACGGCAGTTTTAAAACTGATTCCATGAAAACAGCTTTGTGTAGAGGCCAAACCTAAAGCTAACGTCACCGAATGCACAGACGCTGGTTACAACAGGCCTCACTTCGAAGAAAGAATGAAATAACTGCTTTAATTAATTGCTTGATGGATACAAATTCGAGAGAATGTACAGGAACTTGTTCATTTTACAGAATTAAAATAAAACGAGTGATTCCCTCGACTTGCGGGAAGGTTTTTGTGAAGCTGAAACAAACCCTGAGGAAGCAATGTTCGAGAAAAGGTATCCTGATTAAAGCAAATAAAAAGCCCAATGCACAAGATTGCGCTGCTGTGCACGGTTGGTAGGAGAATGATAACTTTCCATTTAACGAGTTTCATATACGATCACTGTGGCTCAAGTTTAAATGATTAAGAAATGTAAACCTCAATAACACCAACATGTGAGCTGACATCAGAAAAGCTATCCGTCTCATTGAAATTTGTCCTGGAATCAAAAAGTTTACCGCTGGTTGCGCAGCTCGGCACTCTCTTGGCAAGTCTATTTTGTCCAGAGACAAAACTAATGGTACAAGCATTCCTTCAGAAAGCATCTCCCAAGTCGACTGACTTATTCATGATGGTGCACGCGTATTATTTCATAATCAATGGACGAGTAAAGAGAAAAATGTAAAGCATCATCACTTTTAATACATACCACTTCTCAGTACGTCCCTAACGACAGAGTTCAATCGTCAACATTTGAGGTGGGTTGACCCACGACACGAGCACTTACAATATTACAGGAGGAAAATTTCCACGTAGAGAAAAATCAGCTAAATTTCCAACTCATCTTCGAATAAAAATATCTAAAAGTTGGTTTATTGAAGAGCAGTCAAAAATGATCGTAGAGACCAAATACGTGCTCAAGATCCACAATAAAAAACAATGCACATAGCGCTCATCAGTATACAGTGCTTAATCAGTCATTGTAGATAACAAAAGTGCTACAGGAATACGAATTTTTGAAGGTCAACAGTTGTACAAACCTTCTGAAATTTAGGCGATAAAGGTGATTGCTATTGTCAGCTAAATTAAAAGATACCCCAGTTTGGTATCAAGAGCGAATGCGTTGAAGAAAAATTATACTTAGTAATCCTGATTCTTCATACTCATCTTGTTAACAAGCTAATATCCATTACCGAGTACTGAAGTACAATTTTGTGGTTTATTAGACAACCTCAAACACGAGCATAAACATACGACGTGAGCATAACCCGGACAAATGAAGAAATACGAATTTTGATTTTTGTTTCAGACTAACACAGACTTCAATCAAAGTTTGAAGACGCTATCGAGGATGGCAGACACCGACTCAGTGACACACCCGAGACTCATCCCATCGCCCTCCCCCCAGCAACCTCGAAAGGTCTGTCAGGAAAAGGTAATGTTACGAAGAAAGAAATATTTGTTCTGGAACGATTAGCATTCGGGGAAGAAGAGAAACACTGCAACTAATACAGAATCAGAAAGTAAATCGTGCGCCCGAAACGCGATAATATCGAAGTGCCTATCAGCCAAGGGAGTGCGAGCACACTTACTTCTCGGTAAACTAAAGCAAATAAAAAAAGAGCGCAGAAAAGAGATGTTCAATCAACTAACATTTACACTATAGAAAAACAAAAAATTAGTTGCAAAATATCGAGAAGATGAAATGAATGAATCAAGCAGATCATGGATGTTTTCAGAAACAGACGAGAAAATTATGAATGACGTCAACACGATAGAAAATGAAAGAAAGGAGAAGGTAACAAGAGGCAGCTGCTCCTACAACAAATGAGATCATCGTATTCAACATGTACAACTCAGCTGCTGCCCACAGTCACCCTTTCGTCACAATTAGGGAACATTTCTTGAAACGAGTCCATCACACCTCAGGTGTCGCACTTGAGTTGGTTGTCTGCCATCACAGGGTGTCCGTCTTCAAAATTACCATAGAAATCAATACAGCCTTTTTGGAGAAATCATGATCATCAGGAATCTTTGAGATGTTAATCTGCTAGGTTCTGATAAGGATTTAAATGCAAAAAAGTGACGTGATATTTACCATCGGCCAGAGATATGCGTCAATTAGCTGAATGAAATTCAACACAATATATTGCATCACCGACTTAGCATTCGAGTCTCCAGTTTTCAGCGCTCGATACGGTTCAGAAAGTCCACTGATATAGACCGGTCAACTCCGCACATCGCTGCAAACAGGTCACGAAATTCCATGTTATGGAGCTGGATAGAAAAAAATTACAGATTTATATCATCATGGTCGATGTAGCTCGATTGGTAGCTCAGACAATTTAAAAACACTTCGGTATCCTTGTTCAACTTTGTTAGTGAATTGTTCTTCTGCTCAGAATTATATAAATAAGGTCGTTACAGATTCATCTGCTATACATCGTCGTTTAAGTTTCTAAGAAAACAGGTACACGATCAATAAGATCTCAATCATTAACAGTTTGCCTATTTGACTATGGAAAAGAGGTCTCAATTGGCCGTTTGCGCAGAGCTCACTAGAACCATGAACCTACGTAATAAAATGAGTAGGTACGAATGGGCAGCACTGAAACAGGAAGAAACGCAAATTCAAAATGAGAAAAAAGTTACTCCGAATCGTTGCATTGTTCTAATTTGAAATGAGTTCATACGACTCACGATTTAGTAATTCATGTTCAACCGTAGCACGAATACCACTAGAGCAAGCAACATCCGAACAATCATAATACCCAAGAAAGAAATATTACCCAGTTTTGTAAAAATACGCCTATGTACTTGACAAACAATATCTCAAGGAGAACACAATGTCACACATCAAAGCTAACTTATGCAAATGCAGTTTTGCATGAAACCGAAACGAAAACTCCAAGGAAAAAGTTTGGAATCGATGGACAGTAGAAAAATAAAGGATTTACGAAGAGTTTTACAGAGGCAATCCTGCACTACGTCAATCGGCCTCGGGCAGGAGGCATAGGAGCCTCCTAAAGCTCCAGCACCTGCGCCCTAATGATGGGTGTCTTAAAAATGAGTAAAGCAGCACTCGACCCCATGCTCCGCACGAGCCACAAGGATAAATTCCCTGCAAGAAACTCGATCTACGAATACTTTAGGTTAAATTCTTTCGACACAAATTTCCCCAAGAAAAACAAAGCACATTGAATGAACATAATCTCCCTTCCAATGAGTGACCGCACGGATCGACGAGTCATACGGGGCTGAAAAACTTTCTTCAGAGTGCAGCCAGGCCCGAGGCAGACGTACGGAGGAACAAGGTGGCAGTGGTGTGGCGCAAAAATGGATGAGCGAGCCTTCTTTGCTTCTTTTCTTCTTTCTTACGAAAAGGAAAATAAAAAACCTGGAAAGTGGACGGCTGATGGCATTATCCCTTTAGCCTGTCGTATTGTTTCATTAATACAATTAATTTTCCTTTGTGTTATTATATACGATAGCTAGACATACCTTGCGTCGGTAACAACTGAATGTAAATATTACTTTCTTCGTCGTTGTGATCGAGCGGACAGATGAAGTTCCAGGCTTTATAATTTTTAAACAAATTTCCAATTACAGAGCTGTTTTACGACAAATAAAATTCAGAACATTTTACCTAACGAATTTGAAAATCCAGAACGTACGTACTAGTTTTAGCACATGAATGAAGAGGCAAATGACCCATCAAAATCAGTGGTTCAAGATGTCCCACCTAAATAATCCGATTTCTGTAGCTCAATTCTTTCTATTGGAGAACACAATCAAGCCGTTTATTTTACGACTATGGTCTTTGCGCTTTTCGAAAACTGCAATTTCAAGTAGATACAATTTTTAACGGTTCTAGCTGAAAAACTAGTAGAAAATTGAAAGCTTGTAAACCTAACTATGACCGCGACTAAAAAACGGCGAGAAGCAGTAGCAATTGATGAGGTACAACTGCAATTCACCGACATATTGAGAGAAAATAATGCTAATGATCCAATTCTTATGACAATGGTGGGAAAAAGGAGATCTTTTTCCCCACCTACTTTTTGAGCGCCTTAAGTACAACTGTCTACATACAGCCAGCAAATATTTCTTCCAAACGACAACAGGGTTCAAAGGGACAAAAGTATCCTATACATATTGTACATTATTTATAATACCATTGGACAAATTCTTTCAAAAATTAGCAGCAGCTCAACTGTACAAGTGTACATCCACCTTCAAACAATCTTCTATCATATAACTTTCGGTAGGTAGGAATACATACTAACCGAAACACACCCATCATAGTTCTTTTTGTTGAACGTCAGACGACCATAAGAAATGTACTAAAGAATTACGGTAATGGAAATGCTACGATGCACATCAGAGCGCGAAACAACACAAACGCTGCCTTACACTCACCAACCTTGGCAAGAAACAAACAGAAACTTCCCACCACAGAACCTATCTCAGAAGTAGTAAGCGCAGACGTGCGTCTGTATAAGGAGAAATGGTTACCACCACGTCTGGGAGGATACACGAATCTCTGATCTCGTAAACATTAGTCCCGACAGACGACATTGCCGTACCTCCTAATACCTTCATGAGTAGTGGACTCCAAAGTAGAAGACTTGCATACTTAACGCGCAATTAATTAGCAACTATCACCATGTTTACTGGATACTGATGCGATGCCTGTTGCTCGCAAGCAACTATGGCGACTCCATACTTCAGTCGTCGAGGGTGCGGAAAATGCGGATAGTAAGCGTTTTTCATAATACCTTGTCATTTCATCACCATGTTACACATCTGTATCTGTAGGTATCAGAGCTCACATAGGCGAAAAAACAACACAAAGAAATAATTAGAAAATCAGTTTTATGAAAACCAACTTCAGATTTTTTAAGGATACCAGGTAACCTGCAGATTTCAAGTTCAACTCGGGTATTGCACTTTCTTTGCGATTTGAAATAAAATGAAACTAAATTGAAAGTCTGCCTACAACTAGGCACGATGACATCGACACACGCCAATAAAAATTTCATTAGTAACACCGTCCCACCATGCAAGAAAAATGGGCTCCAATATCACAGAAATCAAGATAACAAACATCAGGAACTTTCGTCCGACGTGAACACGAAAATCACTTGCACGCCACAATTCTCACGTGCCAGCATTAGAAATGACATAGAAGTAAAATGGCAGGTCAGCAAATGTTTTGAAACTGTACTAGGCAACTCGACCAACGAGTGGCTCAATGCACCTCCAACCAAATCCACAGATGTTCAAATAACAGCAGCAGCACCAACACCATGGCTTATTCTAGGACTTATTGACCACGTCCATACGGAGACAAAGCAAAGCCTCTTCTTGGTGAGGTAATGATGGACAAATAAAAATTGGCAAAATATCGTGACTACAAATATGGGCAGCGTGAGTACATGCTATTCTAATGCAAACAGACAGAAGAAAAGATAGCACCGCCAGTTGTAAGGAATCCTTGAGAATTGAAATAAGAGATCATCGTCTGATGCACGAGAATGAACTATGAATGAGCTACAGAATTCTAGTACCTACAAGAACTTCAACCTGAAGAACCCAATTAACTTAATTTTTGACGCTCAGACCAATGAAAACAGATGGAACCGAAACTTCCGTCCACTTGAAATCAGTACTTTCCTTATCGGAGTCCGATATTTTCATCAGCCATAGGTGGGAAGACAAAGAGTGGGTGAACTTCTACCGAGTATCGTGTGATTGATAGCAGCTTTGCAAGCATTTAAGTTTGGCCAAATCATTCATAAGCACAAAAATTAGTCTTTTCCCTTTCGAACGAATAAATTAACCTCTCGCAAAAATGGAAATACTTTTCGTACTGCAGGGCAATCAAGAGGACACCAAGAAAGTACCATAAGCAACAGCATTGAGCATCACAGACATGCTCACCTCGTCAAACGATCTTCAGAAGAAAGCGCTGCGCTATCCCTCTTGCGGTAAATGACTCGGGGAAAAATGTTCGCGAGGCCTGTGCAAGTAGGTTAACTAAATCGCAAAGCATATATTGCAGTATTTTGAAGTGGATCATTAATTTTGTCATAACTAGAGACCTAGGAAACTGAAATAAAAGGCTTTGCCAAGTGAATTCGAGTTAGACGACAGTCACCGAGAACAAGGTAGGGCAATAGAAATAAAAGCTTTACCTCGAGTGAGGAGAGTTTCAAGGATCGTAGAAAGACAAGCGACTGGCACACAGAAAGATATGGTAGACCTTCCACAAGCCCAGACGACGGTAACTCTCACTAGGGACGACTTCGCTGAAAGCGAAGCTACGGATGTATACCAGAAGTTACTTCACGCTAATGTAGCACAATGACATGCAAAAGTTATCACACGAGGAATACGTTCCTCTAAGAAGAGATTGTATTTCACTTCACCGAGTTAGTCAAGTACACTTGACTTGTATCGCCTTAACCTTTTCACACTTTCAGATTAAATTTGTTCCACCATATGAAAAAAACAAAAAAAAACATGAAATTAAAAGCAAAATTTCCCTCTTTGCATGAAAATAAAATAATTACAAAAAATGAATTCAACTCTTCTCGATGCACAATGAAGCCGCACAAGTTACGACTTCTTTTATTTGCAATATTTTATACTCTTCATTTTCCAACACGCATAAATCGTAGCCAGTCACTGCAGATAAACGGACGTTTATTTTGTTTTCAAAGACTCTTAACGTACTCAGCTACAGCAGCTCAGATCGAATAGTCTACGAATGAACCCAAGGACAATGTTGTGAACGCGGGAAGAAATCTTTCAATTGTATGTATGACATTCGAGACCAGAATTCTGTTTCGCTCATGCATGAATCACAAGAATTTGCTTTGAACTTGGAAGAGTGGTAGCACCAAAGCAAAGAAGCAATCCGGCGCCCATCATCACAGAACATATGAGCAAAAACATCAAGCAATTCAATAACGAACCAACGAGTGCTGAGCCTGCAGCGGAAGGCCAAGGCATGGCAGACGGAGGTCACCTGAGTGAAGCGAGCATGACGACACAATCTGAGGACGAGAACTCCTGCCACAGCGAGGCCCACACCGGGTGGTGGTGAGGGACATAAATGACAGGACACGAGAAGTTTTGTGTAGAGGCCGACGAGATGAGGACTGTGCTGACGACCTTGGCAATGGCAGCTCAAGTGATGCTGGTTGAATGACGACAGTACGGGCACGAACCAAAATTATGTAGCAGGACGCACATTTTTATCAATGAGTAAAATGTTGCATGAAGGAAACAAGGGTAATTTTATAAATAAAATCTTTAATAGTACAGATATAATTTACTATACTATGAAAAGGTATCTTACATGTTATTCTTAATAACAAATTAAAAAAAATACTAAAACAAGTGGAAGAAAAAAAATTCTGACATTGTAAAAATAGTTAAAGGCTACACAATGACTTGTGGCTCAGTTTAGGTCTCTGTCTTCCAGATATCTGTATTCAAAGGTGAAGTTCTCCTTCTTCCGTTGGCCCCAGTTGTCATAGTCGAAGAAAATGTAAGTGCCCTGCACATTGAAACAGATAATTATTCAACATATACTTTTGTTCAATCCCTACTAGTTCAAAGAGTGTAAGAAAGGGCTCCTGGGAGAGAAAAAAGCTAGTCAAGGGCACAAACCTAGGAACACTATTTGGATAATGAAAATTACCTAACTGAATGCAAATGATACTTGTATATGATGATGCAAGTTATCTACAGGAAGCTGCTCAGAGGGGACAATACCGTAATGAACTTAATCGAGTTCGACTCCGCCATAAGAGAAAAATCTGAGTTACTGTGAATCTTGAAATGATGAGGTGTTCTAAAAGCTGAAAAAATCAATCAATGAAAATAACTTACAAAGGAAAGGCAACAAACTTTTTTGAATACATTAGAAAAACGACGCGAATCGCGAGAGGGCCATCATAAGAGAAAATCAACAAATGGCCAGCGTTTCAAGGAAACATTGGAACCTGCAAATAGCTTACAACCTCTAGATGCACACACGGTTTACAAAACATGTTCACCAATTACAAAACTTAGGGAAACCCTGCGATGATACGATACTTTTATGCAGAATTAGACGTTATTTTGGGTCGCGAATTGGGTCGCAATGATAACTTCTACCGTAAAATCTTTGATTTTAAAATCGAATTTGAGGTTGGGCACCACTCCATTAAGTCATGAGTATTATATAGGGTGAGTAGGGTATCTGAGGAGACTTATATTTTTGTAATTTAAACTAACCTGTTAATAATTATTGTATATTATTTCAGGAGATCCCATCGCAGATACTACTATAACTAATGAAATGAAAATACAAGCTGTAATAGTATCTATAAAGGCGAAACACATTAATTTAGAAATTGCAAGATTTCTAATACTCGACAGATCTTTTGTTTGCAAAGTTAGGAAAGAGCTGGATGAAAACAATGGAGATGAATCGGCCACGAGCAAGAGAGAACCGCATTGTCAACGCTCTGACTCACTCAGAACACCTGAGTATATCGGAAGAGTCCATGGCATGATCGATGAAAATCCTTGGAAGTCAATGCGACAGCTTGTCAAAGATCTTCAAGTGTCTGAAGGACCAATAAAGAATGTTGTTCATCTTGACCTCGGATACAAATCATACGTTCTTAGGCGAGGTCAGTTTATATCGACGAAAATTCGAGAGAATCGTTTAGTGCGTGCTCTTTTTCTAAAACTGCGTAATGTGTTCTTAGATATCTTACGCAACCAGTACTTTCATTAAATATGAACGATTTTTATTAGTCTGCACAACGCTAAGCAGAATCAATGACGAAGTAAAAAATTGCAAAGTTTTTCTTACCACTCTCACTCCAGCTACAAAATAGGCCTTTCACACCACTATCGCCCATCGCACCTGTATAATCTATTACATCAGCATGACCTAATAAACCATCACCTATTACAACAATCAAATCCAGGCCTTACGCATCGTAGTCACTGACCTGCTCGTACTCATCCGTTATTGCCTTGGGTTCTTCGTGCCGCTGGAACCACATCATGTACTTTGTATGGAATCTCCAGGATTGCTTCTTGAGAGCTTTAGCAGCGAGGTACTGTGCTTTGGTGCCTTCCAAGTAATAGAAGATAAAAAATAGCGTCTCAGTCGACAACCTTTGGAAGAAGTCAACCGTATCCGATAAAGGAGGAGGTACCTGCACATCAAAGAACAATCTTAGCAGGAAGTTCTCAGTGAGGTTCTCGGTCCGAAGTATTACATCACATTTGAGACGTATGGACCCAAGCTCGGTTGCGTGGATGGGGACATTCAGGACTAGAAAACAAACATGTTTAAAAGTTGGGCATGGAATAGCCTTAATTTTCCTTACGATCAAGGTTTCGTCTTCTGGAGTAGTGCTGGTAGTCGTAAACCGTTAATAACTGGCGCTTCAGGATCCTCTGCCAACCTTACCTCAATATTCCGACTGAACTGTACAAGATTTTCATCGTAGGATCAACTGGAGTTACTGATGCAATATGCACAAAAAGACATCTACGTATGGAAAGGAAGAACAAGTGTTTTAGCTTGCAGACAAGATCCTGGTATCGATTGTTACATTTAGTTAACACTGGCTTCACCAATATGAACGTTATAGAGTTCAACACGTGAACAAGAAATAGGAACAAATTTATGAACCTAAAATTTGGAATATGACTTCAAATGTTCATAAAAATCAAAAGAAAACCCATTGAAGGCATCAGAAAAGGAAAGTAAACGAAGCAAAAGCGCATAGAATAGAAAACACACCAAGTGCTCTACGAATTTAAAATAACTTTTAGGATTCACAAGGGGAGTGAACAAAATTAATATGTGAATTGTATGGTAAAAGCAGGCAATGACAAAATGAACAATAAAATTCAAGATGAGCCGTACACACGAGGAAGAAGGACTGCAAGGGTAACACTGTCAGGGCGGTAGTATACATGAGAGCTGGTTGCCAGTCAACTTTCTGGCATGCTAGAATAGTCAGTCACAATATCAAATTAAAATAACTCCCTCCCCACAAAAAATGCGATTCAAAGAGAGCAAAAAGAAGAAACGATTTAGTTTGGACTTGAGAAAATGTGGAATCTATGCACCGATGTATTTTCACTTAAGATTTCCTACGCATAGAAACAGCAAGTAAAGAAATAAGAAGAACAAAAGATAAAGAATAATCGGAGTAAATTAACATAACATAGGATAGACAAACACAACTAGCTTAACCCTATTGCCATTGGCCTATCCTATACTCTCTGAAGGGTATAGATGAAGGAAATGGATATGATGAGCGTATAGCAACAAAAAGAGTGCAAAGTGAATAATTTTCTGGACGAGTTGGGTACTGAACTACAACGCTACAATACGAAGAAAATTAATATGGAAGGGTAATTTCTAAAAAGTAAACAATAATCAGAACGCCAGAATAAGAAGGGCGCACATGAGGAAAATTTTCGACAGAGTGAACGTTTTTACACAATGGCGCTTCATATGTAGTTGACAGATAAAAATATACATGAATGAGTGGAGAGAAATCAAGGAGGAATAATACGTTTACCTGAGGAAAGTGAAGCGGAGTAGTGACAGGTTGTCTCGGAAAGTGTATCCTGAGTCTCTCGCTATCTGCGGGATGTGGCATGTGCATAGACGCGGCCTGCAGTCTCTTGAACTGAATCTCCTGGTCGGTGGTGAGGGGCGTGAGGCCCAGGGGCGCCACACCGAGCAAGGGCGGCACGTGAGCCTCTCCTGTCGCTGCCGCACTCGAAGTGGTGGTAGTGGACGCGGTCACTGAAGTGGAGAACATGGCAGCCGAGAGGGTGGATGGCGTCACATTCGTGGTGTTGGCTGCTGCAGCTGCAACAGCTGCTGCTGCTGCCGCTGCCGCCGCGGCTGCTGCTGCTGCTGCAGCGGCCACGGTAGATGCGGTGTTCGGCGTCGTAGACGCTAAAGACGAGCTCGTGTTGCCGGCGCTGCTTGACGACGCGGCTGCTCATCAGCGCACAATTAGAGACGTGCACAATAATTTTCACGGCACCTTATAATGAGTTGAACAGCACACAAGCACCCGGACACGTTCCCGGTGTATTAGGTAAAGGATGTAACGATGTTCCATTGAGAGTGCCGAATTCGAATTGGATAACACCTTATTTAAATTCGGCGTTCTTTATGGAACACTCGATACCTTTAAGCGGGGAACATGTTGAAATAGCAACGTTCTCCCACTGTACTGTTCAATATCGATCATGAGAAATTCGCTCACAACAGCTTGAGAGCAACCAGAAACAGAGATACGCCCACACAGTCACGATTTCTCTACTGTTGAAAGAAGCACGCAATTACTCAAATTTAACTCAGAATTAGACACTATTTTCAAGCGTATTTGAATGGGAATGATGGATGGGAAGAGTACAATACTAGAAAAGTGAAGGATGTTTACGAGTTGAATATGGAAAGCCCGTAATTATTCTTGTTGTCAAAGTTTTCTCATACGGAGGAACTGCGCAAGAAGCTCAAATGTGGGACTCGATGCATTCCTTAATTATTCTCCTTTCTCCCGTCATCAAGAAGATGGATTCGCTGACAACTGACGAGACTAGCAATACATAGTGTCTCAAGAAAATGTTACAATTTTTTACATACATTGGGCGAAAGTTAACTGGCGCAATTTTTATGCGCAAGACGGGCCAACTTTGTCTCAAGATGTGCATCGTTCATTAGTCCCTATGTTGCTCCCCATAAAAATTCAAAGTCCAATAATTTTTGAGTAATTCTGTTACGGATTTTCTGATTCCCACTTTGTATAGAGCAAAGTCACAGAATATAAACACAAGAGCTACAGGCAGTTTTACAGCTACAGACAGTTTTATGAGTATAGCTGAATGAAAATGAAATTATTTAGTTTAGAACTCCGTAGCCACATGGAATGTAATCTCAGGAGAACGAAAATAAGAAACCATTCAATATAGATTTTAGAAAACGTAGAATCTTGCACAGGCAAATTCCCACAAAGGATTCTTCGCGCATAGAAACAGCAATAACAGAAAGAAGCAAAGTGGGCACGAAAGGTGGAAGCACCGAAGGCCTGGATGAAGCTGAGGCAACCTGACTGTGTCCCTCTGGGTACGCCAGGCCCCATAGCATAAAATAGCCAAAATTTATCTAACCTAACTATCGCTTATGGTCTATTCTATGCCGCCTGAGGGGATACAGCTAAATTAAAGAATAGTTAAAGGTTACATATGCAAGGGGATATAAATTGAACAGAATGAACAATAACAGCTGATCATCAGAAAAACGACTTCATTATCAAACATGTATCAAGAGGCATTTCAATTAACACTGTGCCATGAGAACAACTGTTGAAGAGCAAATCAAGACCTCACCTGGACTGGATTGATGAGAAACTTCGTTGACTTTCTTCTGTGCGATGTTTTTAAGCGTTGTTGCTACATTTTCGGAAGAGTTCTGGAACACGAGGAAAGATGCACGTATTAAAAATATTACAAAATGTTCCTGACCAACATTAAAAGGGCTTCTACCACGGAACTATTCAACATCGCAGCAATAACTGGACACTTATTAGACTGGAGACCTTGGGCTACATCTAACTGGTGGAGGGTGCGACAGGCAAATCTGGCACACCATATATACAAAGATACGAACAAATAATTTGCAGGAATCGGTAAGCTCCCAACCCTAAGTGTAAAAGGGTACAGAAGAGTTCGATTATTTTAAAGTTTGCCGAAGTGCAGGAATGAGACTGATGAGACTTTTCATTTTTATTACTGGGTTATTTGTATGAAATTCATCCATACTTACATTACATACATACATATACGAGGACAAAAATATACTCTCATATTGAGGAATGAAATTCGTAAGAATAAAAAGAAACACTTCAATGACTGGTAGAGCGAGGGGTAGTTCACTTTCAATCAAGACTAAGATGAATAGGAGGTAAGAGAGGAATGTCACCTTTACTTAGACCATATTTCAGACAAGAAAATTCAAAACAGCCACGAACATCAGCTAGGATTCACCATCCCACCTAAGCACCTCCACCTAAGAATCGTGTCACCAATTTTTGATACACAAAAAAGTGAATTTTGAAAGTAATTTTGTTAGCGCACTCTAAGTCTTTGAAACCTAAACGGAGTTCATTTAATAAAGATCCCATCGTTGAAGTTAATCCAGTCCCTCATATACAAAGTCGGGTGGTAACAGCTACCAGTAACTACTATATCTTTATACTCTCATGTTGAAATAACAATACCGCGAGAGGGAAGGAATCGCAAAATGAAACAAACTACGATACAAAACAGAAGAATGAGACCCCTAAACTCAAATTGTAGCAGAGTAAAATTATGAAGTATTAATAGCTGCAGTACAGAGTGCAATGTTTCAGTTACTCAAACTATGTCGCACCGAAAAATAAATGATCCTTTTGTATGGACTGCAGAAAACGGAGAACCAACGCGCGATATGTGTTCCTATATAGGATCCCTTGCACATAAAAACGGCAAGTTAAGAATACAGAGGAAGAGCAGACAAAGAAGTAGAGTGGGCACGAAAGACAGAAGTCTCGAAGGCTTATCTATAATCGAGACTAAAATTATAATAAAACACCTCAGTTGACGAACAGTTTGTTCACTCACAAGGACTTTATTATGCAAATGCTGCTGCTGCTGCTGTTGCTGGTGGTGATGTAATAAAGGACCGTTGGAAGTTGCTGGCGCACCAACAGATTGCTGTTGCTGTTGCTGTTGCAGTTGTTGCTGCTGTTGTTGCTGTTGACTCCCAACGTGATTGCTTAGAGCTGCATCACGATAAAAAGGAGATTATCAAAAGCCACGAGCCGAACATATGCAAGTTGCAAAATAGCATCCATCCATCTCACATCACCTATTTTTGTAGAAGTGACCCAATGTTACTCAGGTGCACAAGACTCTGGGATAGAGTACTCGAGTCATTGCACAGAAAACTAGTTTTCCCCCACAACTTGTGCATTAAAAGCCTCTCCATTTCACTCGACAATTGAAAACGACCTCGACTTCAGAGACCGAAAATTCAAGTTTAAATGTATTTGCATCTTACCCATTTAACAAGACTATCAATAACAGTTTAAACTCTACATTGGACTACTGAGCCTTTTCTTCAAGAATAAATTTTGGCAGGAAGAAGCATTTAGCCTCAACTTCTGAGGAAAAGTACTTCCTTTCTGCAAAAATGTATTGACTAAAGAAATCAAAGACGCACAAAATGACTCAAAAAACATGCTTTTCACCAGCGTAAGTGATTACTCTTTTATGCATAGATAAATGTTGCCAGAGCAAATCCCTTCCCACAATATAACACCAATACCAGTAAATTTGAAATTTCTGTACAAATATTTTTCGCAGGAAAAATGTCTACAAAAATTTGGATTCAAGAAAATACCGTGAAAAATGGTGATTAAACTTTTAACTAATGTGAACATACATAAAAACATATGCTGAAATGATTCCAAATGGTAGAATTCGTTCACGAGAAATGTCAGCGCAATCTATAATTCAGGACGGATTGCTTGTGTCAATAAAAAACTTTGGCTCAACTGGCCCTTCCTATTGGCAAAATACTGAACATTTAACTCACAACGTCAAATTCAATAACGACAACGGACGATGGATCTAAATTCCACATGCCAGCTGCACTTACAATATCAATACTCATCACTTGGTCAACTTTGGAGATGGTGCGAGGATTCCACAACAACCATTTAACCGAAAGAAAACAACATTGATAAAACTCCCCTCAAAATATAATCGGGGCAGCAAAAACCTAATTTTTCCCAATGAAAACCTTTGCACTCTGCATCAGAATAACGTAAATGAAGAAGCAGCTGAAGAACTCACCGTCTTTGTTCTTGGCAGAGGAAGAGTTCTTAGAATTATGGAGCTGTTGCTGCTGCGAGGCGGCCAGGTACGACATGCCTGAACTCGTGCTGCTGTTATTGGGCGTGGACAGGCTCGTAGACCCTGCACGTCACACCTACGTGTTAACAGCAACCCACTGCTTTTGTTTAAAGCTATACATTTAGGAATACATTCGGCTACGCATTCACACAGCTTGTGAACTGCTAATATATTTATGCATTCACGAACACATTTATTCATCAATTTATTTATGTATACATGCACAAACCTACTAACAAGCATCCAAGAACCTATGAGACAGCACCTGATTGTCTCTCAGAACTCTGCCAAGTCTTTCGTGAAGCAGCAAGTTTGACATAGGGGCACCAAGTGTAGCGAAATTTTATATTTTCACACGGCTACAAACGGTCCAACAAAAAAACTTTCAGTAAAATTCTTCCTACAGCAGCCTGAAAACAGTTTAACCTCCAGGACTTCATTTCTGACATGAAGTGAATCAAAGTTTCTCAAAACGTAGAAATTCTATTCCCTCATCGATTGTAATGTACCTTGCTATCATTACCTTGTACAGGTTTGGTTGGCGTGTGTTGGACGCCCTTGCCTCCGCTGGAGTTGTTGCTCGTCGAGTTTGGTCGAACTGCAGCAGGCTTCACAGGCTGCAAGCCATAAAAGAAGGATCAGTTTTGAGCCACCGATTAATGTTATTGGCTATGGTTAGCTCAGTAATCTTTACTTCATTTCACACTACTGTGCAAAGCAAGTTGCAATATTAGTTTTTTTTTTTTTGAGTGTGCAACTATTTTCTTACAAGCACCGAAAGTACTAGACAAGAGAAAATTCACGAATCTAGAGAACGCATGTCAATAATATAGAAAATTACCGCATTTTGCTCACGGTTTATCCAAATTTTTGACAGCATGAGAACGCTAGTGAAATAACATACACTATCACCCCTCATTTGACAAATGAAAGACAGTGAAACATCTCACAGCGAGTCAAAACTTCCTCAAAAATATTAATTATTCAAGAAATAATCAAAGCATGAAACTTAAATAATACAATCAGATGATAACACAGTCTCACTAGTAATATCACTATACGAATACCTATGCAACACAGACATCGCAACGCCGCATTGCGGCTTACAGTTATTCAGCCATCCAACTCGCTTCTACCATAAATCCTGATGGAATTTGTCCTCGTACGATACATAGAAATTTAAGTCCTTCTACGAACATTGTCAATACAGCGGAATTATTTAGCCTGATATAAGTCCCTCACGCATAGGCACGGATCTCAGCATAGGAGAGGGAGAACTACCTTTGGTTAAAGTTTTAAAATCCACATGGAACGGTGAGAAGTCTAAAAACTCTTTAGTTTCAGTATCAAATTTGAATATGGCATAACATATCAACAAAGAAGTTCATATTATTTTTGTACAACTTTTCTGATCCGTTGAGCTGCAGTGAGTCGTAATAGTGATGGTGGTAACAAAACAGAGATGGTAGTGATCCTACATGTTTTTCATTCGTCCTGTCCACCTATTTCACATCTATTCAGATGCTTGCGCGTGATTTTTATCTGTACGCCATAGGATTTGGGTCAAAACCTAAGAATGGGCCGATAGGCTTGTTCCTGTTGGCATATTCTATTCCAAGTCATGAAGCTTTCAACCCTCCTCTCTACCTGGAAAGATCCAGTATTTGGACGATTCATAAAGCTTTTTTGAAATGACAACACAACGCGCCTGGAATTACAAAAGACCACCTGCAACTACACCTCAAGACAAAGCTGGAAACAAAATTACAGGTGTGACACAATGTCATGCCCGATATTAGAAAAAAGAGAGCAACAAAACCTTATCTCTAAAGTATACTCACAGTTCTAGAGTCTTCCTTGTTGTTCCTTTTGCTAGACCTCTCGTTGTGATGGGAGCTACTGTTACTATTAACGAAATTACTATTGCTGTTACTACTATTGCTGCCACCACCTCCCGTATTGTTGCTCTGACTGCCCGCACTCCCAACACAGTTGGTGTCATTGCTGCCACTGCTGCTGCTGCTGCTATTGCCACTGCCACCACCGTAGGAATGATTGGTTAGGCTGCTCGATACATTTGCCTGCGGCGGCTGTTGCTGCTGCTGCGGATGGTGAGACGTAGAGGAAGAACTAGTGCCTGTGGACGCAGAAGACGGTGCTGCGTTGGTGCTGTTGCCGTTGCTGGTGCTGTTGGACGCCAGCGCTGGAACAACAGAGACCGACTGCGACGCAGCGTTGTTGTTGTTGTTTGAGGTGGTTGAAGATGAAGCGGGTGACGGCGCTGGACTTGATGATGATCCGCATACGGACGGAGATGGAGTGGAGGTCTCCGTGCTGTCCGCTCCTCCAACTCCACCCAGCACGTTCTGCAAGAGCCGCAGGTGAGAAAATGGAACCACAACAAGTGCTGCACACTGCAAGATGATAAGTGAACTGCTCAAGTACACAAAGAAGACACGAGAAATCGGTAAGTTATTCTTAAAACATTCCGAGACTAAAATGGTGAGCAGCTTCATTGACTGGACGAAACGAGATATATGCATGTCAGCTTTACCATCACCTCTAGTAGAGTGAAGTGCGTAAGCCAGGCTTTGATTTTTGTACTTACGTACACAGTAGACTACAATATACGAAAACATTTCTGAGTGCTACTGTAACTAGAAAGTATTATAGCATGGAAGCTGAGAAATAAATTTCTAGTAAAGAAAACGTCGACCAAGAGAAAAGAAATAATGGAAATCGTTTCATTGAGCTATATATTTACCCAACAACTTTAAGCATTCACTTCCTTAGAATTATTGGAACAATAGTTCGCATGCCACATTGAGTTCACTGTAGCATTTTAATTGTCATGCTGCAAAATTAATTACCAAAGTATATTGTACCTGGGCTTGATATAACAAGTTGGAAACTTCATCAAACACTCTCAATAATCGGGGAACGCCCCGAATTGAACGGAGCTCAGTACTTGGACCCATTATTTAAAACCTGAACAAGTCCAGTGACAAAGGAATTAGAGCACGTATTTTCTCGCACATACTTCTTGCAAGGGCATTTCACTTCTAAACCAGACCTCTGAAATTAACATCTAGCAACAGCCACACCGGCTCCCAACTAAACCCAAGTCAAGCACCATTAAAAATCATACAAACTTTCATTACACGTCCAAACCTCGTCTTTCCTAACAAACCTAAGACAAGAATAGGGTGCGCTAAATTTCGATCAGATGAAGCTCTTCGAGCGCCATGAGTTAGAGATCACGCAGCTCTACTTCCCCAAGCGACAAAATGCCACACTTTCACTCAAGTACGCGTAGCTGAGGTGCAAATGATGCGTCTCTATAGGACGAAAGATGGACTCGGACGTCTCTAAGTGAACTTGCCATTCAAGAGAGAAACAGAATCGTACGTCAATCATGAAGGAATCGTATGGAATATTGTCCCTTCATACATGTATATACGGAATATAGTCTATACATTCCATTCATATCACCGATTGATAGAGAATCCCTTACAAGGGAATTCATAGCAAACGTCGATGCAAACAACTCAAGAATGCCGTCCCTAAAGCAGTTCGGCAGACAAAATATAGGTACACTACGCGGCGTGGGACTCGGTTAGAAACCCAAGAATAGACCACTTAGCTCGTTCTTGCTGCCATTTTCTACTGTACACCTCCGCGCTAGCTAGGCGGCCCCTCGCATCTTCCCCTTCACACCAGCAGCAGTCCCGCACTTCGCACAAATGAATCAGAAAACCACTGCAAGGAGGAGCCTGAGGACCCTCTTTCTAGGTTAAATTGCGTACACAACGCGCGATGTGTGTGTGGATCGAGACTGTGTGAATGCGCACGCATACGATCCACGCACCGATCTGAAACTGTATATTTAGACCGACCATGTGTATAGGAATCGTTCAAACCATTCACACGCTAAAAACTGACTGGTAAGAGATATTGCATTAATTAATCATTTTTCTTCGACATTTAAAACTAATATAAAAGCGAAAACATTACAGCTACTTTACGGCATGCAATTCTACACCTGAAGCCTGTCCAGAAATAAATGCACGTCCTGAGAACAAGTACAAGGCTATTTAGTTTACCAAGGAAACACATTGAACATTTTTTGACGGGCAAATAAGGATTGAAAAATGACAGCCGGCACAATGGGATCGATTTCTGGACAACTCCATTATAAAAAAGGTAAATGCTAAGTTTAATTCATTACAAGTTCAATATTAAATAAGCAGGCACAACAGAGGCAGAAAAGATGGAGTCATAGTGGCAGCAGAAGGAAACTGTACAAGAGCAGAGTCCACTATACCCAATTTTACGGTTCGTAGGTAATGTTTAATTTGAACTTATACTCCCGGTACTTCTACTCTTGATTCACTCAGAGACTAACACGCACCGTAATAATAAAGGACTAATACAAAAAATATATCAAATTAATGCAAAAGAGCCAGAAGTCGCCCACGCGCATGGACCACAGCCTTCACGCAAGTAACGTGAGGCGCGAAAGTCACCTAGTCGTTTCGAATACTAATACAGCTATTAAAATAGGTAGCATATGGAAGGAAAAAGAAAATCTTGCAATTTTATTATTTATACATGATATTCCCTAAATGTTCTCTAGTATTATCTAAATACACGCGTATTATACGCACAGTATTTTCCACCATTTTTCTACAAAATATCTGGAGATATTCTATCGATTTCTTCGATAATGTTTTTTAACTCATGGAGAGTATTAGGCATATTGGTGTAGACCTTTCCTTTAAGGTATACCCAGAGTAAACTATCTGCAGAGGTTAAATCAGGAAATCGTAGTGGCCACGGAACGTCACCAAAACGTGAAACTGAACGACCGGGAAAGACAGCTCTTGGTATTGCCATGGTTTCTCTTGTTGTATGTGATGTCACTTCATCTTGTTGGAACCACTAATTCTGCATGTCGAAATCTTCCAGTTGTGGCAATAAATATTCCTGTATAATATGTCTGTAGTTGTCTCCTTTCACAGTCACCGTTGCACTATCAACATCGTCGAAGTATGAACCAATGATTTTTGCACTCGTCATGTCACACCAGACGGCAACCTGCCGTACATGAAGTGATTGATCATGGACTATTCTAGAATTTTAATTACACCAGAATCGGCAGTTTTGTTATTAACATGCCTACTATTATGCAAATGGGCCTCATCAGACACGATTAGGTGTGAGGTAAAAGTCTCCTCATCATTCGACCACCATAGAAATGTACGTGCGAAGTCTTTCTTTGTTGATGGTCTGTATACATTAACAATTCTATTACTTAAATTTTATATGGAAAGAGTTTTAAATCATTTTTTCAGGATGCGTTGCAACGACCTTTGTAAAATTTCTAGTTGACTGAAACGCTGCGTATTCGAAGTTTTTAAATCTGCTGCAACACTCAATGAAACACGTCGAATTACATATGCATTTCGTACCAATCTCGGTTTGTCGGAGTTTTCTTTGGCTGCTGTAAGTCGAGGTCTCGGAATCTTGAAATTATTGCAATAAGGAAACGCTCAAAAAGCCTCTATATATTAATGTTGTTACGAAGTCCTTCTATCGTGCAACTAACGATTCATTGCGAGAGAAATAATTCGCTACTATTTTTGCTCGATGGTCCTCGCTGTATTTTGGCATTTTTGGAATATGAATACTGTGTAAATTTCGATTCCAAATATACTCCAAATCAATATCATCGATATGGGAAGAAATTTTCAAGATTTTCTTTCATTTCCTATGTAAAACATTTTTATAGCTATATTACTTGTCGCGTAATGAATGTTGAAAATGGAAAAATAACTTTTGCGCCACCCTGTATATGAGTTTGCATTACAGAGATGCAAGTTCAGTTCAAACCATAAAATTGATGCCTCCACCTGACTCTCAACCACAATCCACAATGATTCTTACAACCTGTACTGCTGAGTCTGTGGTAGGTAAGCGAATGACTACACAAGATAAAGACCTAAAAGTTGTTTGAAGTTCTACTCAAGCCCCAACAGCGCAGCAGCCACTAAGAACCCTGAAAGTTCGTCAGCAATCCACTGTACTTGCCTCGGTCATAAACTGCATTTTGATGAGAAGTTAAAAAATTAAAGTGTTAGTATTACAATAGATGCATCACCAACTACTGTCGACTTGCTTCCAAGGAAGCTATAAAAAAAATTCTAGTCGAAGAAGGAAAAATGTCGAATGTACAGGACTTCCAGAGGCATGAAATTCATGAAATCGTAAAATTCAGTAGCAATCAAAGGTACAGATGCTTGATGCAGAGAAGTTCACTTTAAAAGAGCGGGGGAACATAATTTTAAGGAGATGCTGGCTTCACACAGGGGTGAGAGCAGCATATCCAAGTTCTTATTAACTATGAAACGTACGATTTAAATCAAAGCAACAAGAGAGCAATAATACTCTTGTTTTTAGCACTTCATGGCAGACGAAATAGACATATTTGGACAGGCAGCGGAAAATTTGGCTTCATTTTCTGTTGTTATAGTGACATACAATAGAATTCCAGCATAAATCCTTCTCATTGGGTGGTATGCATTCATGACTAAAGCATGCAATCGATTAACAGAGCCAAATTCCAATATTGGAAATGATCTTGAGTTTACACACCTCACTATCATGAATCTATCGACACTTGCAGGACCAGTGAGACTGTACAGGGTGTCTCTAAAAACAAAAGTTAACCCAATTCCAAATAACTATAACTCAAAAACTATTCAAGTTACAAAAATTTAAGAAGTTGCACATAGTTCATCAAATATTTTACATCTATGTGAGCAAATTTAAGAGAAATAGATTTGAGCGTATTTTTCCAGGATTATTTTTAGAAGCTAACATCGAAAACATGTTTGTGCAAGCAAGCTTTAATACAAATTTCACAGTTACACTGCGCACTCCACAGATTATTTTTGCTGTATCGTTGAATCAAACTGGTATCCTTACAAAATGCACGTGAGAAATAAACCATAGATACCGATCTCCTTCGGCGCTATAGCAATTTTTTGTAACTTCAATAGTTTTTGAGTTATAGTTATTTGAAATGAGTTAACTTTTTTTTTGAGACACCCTGTATGGGCCTGCTGCATGGGGCGGCTGCAGCTCGTTTTCGTACAAAGCCATAGCTACAGGGGTGAGAGCAGCATATGCGTGTAGCAGCAGCTACACGCAGTTTTTCGCATATATACGAGGTCTGTACAAAAATTAAACAGCTTAATTTGTTTTTCAAGCTAACGAAGGATGATGTAGCTATGGCAACTGTGCATACTTGCAGAAAGGACCTTCCTGCGCATGCGTGAATATTTGTATCCCCGCAGCACCGCTGGTCGCGTCAGTAGCTGCCGAAGCCTAGCTCTGTGTAACGCGTGCTAGTAGCATTACCATTTTCTCGAAGATGACTGAACGCGTGCACCAAGTTCTACCAAAAATTTAAGGATACCCAAGCAGAAACCATTCGCAAGACCAAGCAGGTTTTCGGTGATGATGCAATAAGGGTTGCTCAGATCTTAGTGTAGTACAACCGGGTGTCAGCGGAGTAACCCACGTTCCGGAAGACCATCAACGAGTCGTAATGATGTTACGAGTAAGTGCTGACACTGATCAAGGGGGGCTGACGTTTGATAGTCCGGGAGATCGCTGCTGAGATTAGGAACAGCGTTGGTTTTGTAAACTGCATTTTGACTTGAGGATTTGGGCAAGGAAGGGGTGGTAACAAAGTTTGTGCCCAAGCTGCTTTCACCGGGGCAACAACACTCCGTCTCGCGGTCTCACAGTACATGCTAGAATACACTAATAGCGATTCTAAGTTCCTGAAGACAATGATCACCGGTAACAAACCTAAGAAGATGAAGACAACCCTCTAACAGTCCCGTTCTGAGACTCGCGAGGAGATAAAAGACAACGCGACGGACGGAACAGCTGCGCATCATCTCAAAAAAAGCTATCAAGAACTGCATCCTGCGATGGAAGATCTGCTGGACTACGTGTTTGCAATTAAAAAAGGCCTACTTTGAAGGGAATAAAGTTTCCCATTCATTCAAGTTAAGAATTTTTTCCCCAGCTCAAGGCTGGATACTTTTTGCACAGACCTCGTACGTGGGACTGCAACCGTTTTCAGTATAAATCTAAATGCAGTCTAATCGCATATATACGTAAGACGGCAGTTAGTTTTTTAAATATAGCTGGATATAGTTTTATGGCAAAAGTGATCAGGTCGTTATAAGGTTATACACATTGGGAAACAGGAAACTAATTTTCAATTTCGTTAAAATTTCTGGAACTTCACGGCAGAGTAAGCATCGTACCTACAACGCATTCCTGAGAACTACGACAGACAGCATGGCTCGCATGCAAGCGACTAACACAAGACGGGAACATGGAAGGCAATCGCCAGCAAGACGGCGCATACAGAAATAAGAAAGCGAAGCGAAGGAGTTAAATAATACCGTACGATGAACATGGAGGGGTCAGTAAGTTGCAGTAGGGGGTAGCAGGTTATACTACAACTAACTACCTTCCCAACCGAGATTTCTGGAGTGGGATAGTCGAGGTCCTCCATCTCAATGTCATCGAAGAGGACCTCGTTCTCTACGAAGTCTGGCTCTTGGTTGCTCTCCACGTAGTAGTCCACGTCGTCCTTGATGGTCCGGAGCTGCACAAACACACACGGTCTTACAAGGTTGCATATGCCGTCAGATGCCTCATGATACTCCTACCAACATTCATAGTTCCAAGACATGTATTCAATAATTACATATGACTTCCTTCGATAAGCGTTGAGATTTCAAAGCAATGTCTTAGCTTCAGTTTCTGTTGTTGCCCTACAATACTGAATTATTTATAAATTAATCCAACTACGAATGTAAGAATATTCCTGTATAATTGAATGCGTCGTGCGCAAAATTTCAACCATATTTAAGATGAACCTGAAAGACTATTTGACCTGAAAGACTATTTGACCTGAAAGACTATTTGACCTGAAAAACTATTCTTCAAAATTAACAATTGTTCCATGGGTTACCTTGCATAAACAAAAGAGTAGTACGACAGTAACTAGAATCTATCTTAATTAAACAGCAGGGCATCATTTTCTTAAGCAATTCCTAAAGCAGAAACGATTACTAATCGGAAATTCACACAATGCGCCACATGCTCACACCAGGCCGACCATTGGTTAGTGTAGTTCACCCGAGAGGAAAAGCAACCGAAAATAATTTGGAAATAGAGAAAACACAGACAATCAACTTGATAAATTACGTACTAATTTATCAACAATACCTTTCCTCGAACTTCACACACGTGATAAAACACACACATTTAACCGATCGAAACACAACTGGTGTATTCTCTTGCAAGTCATGAACTTTTCAACGAGTCTCAATTTGAAAAGAGAATAGTTTTTTACACAAATGACTTTCCTTATTCGAGTATGAATAACAATCGTCAGAGTCTTAGAATAGCTTAAATTTCAAATTTTACACGTGATGATGGCGCTGGTTATGTCTCACAGACATCTGAACACGTTTCTTGCATTATTCAGCATGATAGGCAAAGGCCAATTAGGTGGTGGCCAGACCACAGCAAATTATGCCCTTCTCCAGCAATGACGAGTTGACTCGTAATGTCTAATTGGTAGATAGATCTGTCAATTTTGGGCCCAGTAAATGCCAAATTTTCCATTTTGAATATAGAAGCTTGAAATGAGTTAATTAGCCCTTCCTTAACTTCTCCCGGTATAAGCCGATAGTTACCAATCGCGCGTTTCCAAAATTGCCGGAGCAAAGCACGTGTTACTCCAAAAAACCTTCCGAGGAAGGGGGCTAACGGTAGATCATTGAATTCAAGAAATTCTTCACGTTTTAAATTCTAGCTCGGATTTCAACAATTTGCGCGCATTTAATAGTTATACATTTTTAAACAAAAACCATACTTCATGATACCAATAGTGCATTTCTGTTAAAACTGGTTGTTCGGCGATGTATTTTAGTCCAGTTTTGTATATATGTTTTGCGTTCTTATTTACACTGTATTATTTTAACAGAGTATTATTTTTATAACATATCCCTAATGATTAGTGTAGTGACTCAAAACATCTAATTTCTTTTACATATTGTAAAATAATTTTAACATACGACTTCTCTTAATGCGTCTCTCTTTGCCCTACTTTTAATCTTGAAACTCTTCGCTTCTCGCAACCAAAACTTGTTTGAAAGGACGAGTTAGTTAATACGGTGGAGTAAGGTCAAGCATTCACTAAGGTGTAGCATACCTACCGTTGGTTGGGCACAACTGACAGCCGTCCGATACCTAAGTCGTCGTGGTCTCACAACTCTCTGAAGAATATAACAAACAATCGCTCGATACTCACTTGATGTAGTCTATGGACTAAGTGTTGAGCAAGATGCCGTCTCTATTTGATGTTGTCTAAAGTCTGTTAGTTGAGCAAGATGGACAACCGCCCAGCAGCACTCACTTTGTTGCAGTCTATGGACTCATTATTGAGCATTCTCATGAGAATTTCCAACTTCTTGATGGTGAAACGGTGTTTTTCCAACCAGTCTTTCAACTCTTCTATTCTTTCTGATTTGTCCTTGTCCATTTTCTTTTTCTTGCCTCCAACTAAAAGTGCTTCAATTTCACATTCAAATTGGTCAATCTGAAACAGAAAAAAAATGAAACGAATGTGTACTCGTAAACAACTTGAAAAGTCATAAAATGAAGTTCAGCTCACTATTAGCTTAAAATACCAGAATAATTGTACAGAAAATTAGTTATAAATCTGTGAATTTCTCCAAGTGCGAAAGAAATATTATTACACTATTTTGAGCTCCAATTCAAATACACACACGCATTTCATAGTAGAGTATTTCACACGAGGATAATAATAAACTAGCCACACACACATGACACGACCAACTGAAGACGGGTCTACTCCAGTTGCACGCAATTCTCGCAGAAATACTTCCAAGAGAAAACAATTAAAGCAACAGAAGCTCTTCATTTTCGTTTCAAAAATATGACACTAAAAGCAAGCCCGTCATAAGACCTTTGCCCCTCACCTACCACAGGGGCACACAAACGCCACTTGCCTGCATGGTGAGGCTGTCAATAGACTCGTTGAGCCACCGGTTGAGCTCTTCCTTTTCTCTCTGGGCGGGATCCTTGTTCTGGGCTGCTCCGAGACCTTCTTTGCTATATGCCTTAGTCTTCGTCTCTCTCTCAACAACCTTAAATCTCTCCATTTGCTGCAAAAAGGATACAAACAAACTGGTGATTTTAAAAGTTTCGTTATTCTAATTAGTTAATTAGTTTAATGCCACATCACTATGGGTGAAAAATATCGATCTGACCTGATGTGGCTCACGAGGTTCTGTGCCACCCTCTAGAGATGAAGCATGAACGTCTCAAGAAAAAATCCTACTAACACACATCAAAACTATGTTCCAACATAAAAGTACAACTGAACAGAATTACTTCTACAAATCCTAGAGTGATATAATTCAAGCAAAAAAGCAAAAACACAATGTGAATAATACAGGCAAACTGAATAGAAGCACACAAAATTTAATAAAAAGCTAGTTTAGATGGCGAAATTTCAGAGAGAAATTCAGAGCAGAAGTGTATGAAAATCAAAGTGAAATAGGTTTGATTTTAGAAGACGTGGACAGAATCTTCCATTCATGTTTCAAGTTTTCATGACCTACCGTCACATACCTTATCAAGATACTGTAACTTACACAGTGTAAATGAACACTTCACTTCATTAAACTTTACTGTAATTAATATCAATTGGAGGTTCTGTTTGAAGAAAAATTGGAGAAAAAGAATGCACCCTTACTGATAAGTTGACTGTAAAATTTCTATCTACTGACTTTGATCCAAAGAGATGTGGTAGAACATGAACATCAAATCACGCAAGAAAGAGTACAAAGAACGTAATTTTAATGCACTAATATTCAACAATACTTTGAAAAAAACAAGACTCAAACCTCAAACACATTGGCAACAGATTAGGTAATGTTGGATTTAAATTTACAGGGAAAAATACATATCACAGTTGCATTCTACACAGGAAAAGCTAGCCAAGAAGTCCCACACGCCTGGAGCAGTCCAACTTACAGTTTCAATAAGCTTTCTGTTCTCGAGGAGCTGTGTCTTGTCCTTGATCTCTCCTGAGGTGAGCCATGACTTGATCTGGTCACGTAGTCTCTGCAGTTTCTTGATCTCCTTCTTGAGGTCTGCCTCGTACTTCTCCTTCTGGTTGGTGTTGTTTGCATTGTGAACCTGAGATGCAACAAGCCCATCAGTGTTGCATACATCCAGAAAAACTGTTAAATCCACTGATAAAATTTAGGTATATAATGAATGATTTCAAAGCACTAATTGTTCAATAGTGTTTATAAGCATGCTTGAAACTAACATTCACAAGTAAAAAACATTCCCACTAGCTGTTAATGTGATCAAAAATGAACAGTATCTGTTAATGTGAGTTAAAAGTCATGAACAATTTGATAGGAATCATTTTATAATTCAACTTGTGCCATAAAACTAAAGTTTCTGAACAATAAAATAAAACAAACAATACAAACATTTATGAGCCTTAAAGTTATTAAGGGAACTGAACAATTCTTGAAATACTTTTTTCCTATTGGATAAATTACTTTCAAATCTGGCACACTTGAATAAATGAAATAAACACATTTCACTCCTGAGATATTTCACAATGTTTGAGAGCAAATGAAATATTGATGAATAAAGTTATTTTATGAATATTTTTCAAAGTTTCCACACATATTTTGCATTAGAATAATGGGGTTAATTGTAGTTTATGTATTTCAGTAATTACAGAGAACTAATTCCAGAGACAAAATTGAGAAATGGGAAACAAGAATTAGTGAAAAATTAATTTTTCTCCAATTTCATTTTTCCATCAATAAGTTTTCAAGGATTCAATAATTTATGCACAAAATCTCTATGACTAAATGATTTGCTATGAAATCCATGTCAAACGACATCATTTCATTATTGTAAGCCAAAAACTCTTGGATCTTGAATGCCCTCTAGTCTAACAATGTTGTTCAGGAGAAGTAAATAAATGAAAGATATTTCATGTCTATGGAGTTCCGCATGCATTTCCTGTAAAAGTTGCACTTTATATATTATACAACCAATTTAGAATGATATTCACCCAGTGGAGTTAATGCTGCACTGCACATGAGTTGAGACAGTGATGGTGGGAGTGTGAAGTGGGATTGTAAACTGAGCTGCTCTGAGCGAGTACAAGCTCCCTCCTAATTCATGTGCCTATGTGCAGTGCAGCAATGTCTGCACTAGGTTAGAGTCCTTCTATATGGATTCTATACTATAATAATGCATTGTTTGCAGGTACATAATACATAACCATATCGAATGATAATCGTTTTTTGGCCAATAGTCCAGTCAGTTTTCAAATTTTGACATCATGAAGTACACATCAAAGAATTATTTGCAATGAAAGATATGTTTTCAAATATTTTAAAACAATTTCACAGAATAGTTCCTCTAAACTAGCATAATATAGGATATGTAATATTGCACATGAAGGCTAAAGTTTTGCATTTTCAGAGATGTCAAGACCAGAGTAATAAAGAGCAAGATGTATTTTGATAGAAAGAACTGTGACACACACCAAACTGATAGTATAATGTGCATAACTTCACAGCCAATTCATTCAAACTATGATACAGACAGACTATACAAAATGAGGCAAGATAAATGGCTTAAAAGTTCTTAGAACAAGCTATCAACATCTGATTGTTACAAACCTTTTTCCAAATATCTTCAAACTGTTCAACTCCTTCAGACACCTTCTTTAAGCATCGATCAATTTCACCTGAAAAAGAACAGTATTTTAATTTTACATCAAATAATAATCTTGCAACACATTCAGGGTGTAATTTTATCAATTTTGCCTAAGCCAAGAGGCTTACATTTTTGTGCCTGATGAATGAGAGGAAAAGAGGTTGGCTGATAGTTAGAAATTCCTAGATATACAATTAACTGTTAGTAATTATTAGGAATTCCTAAGTCATTCTACAAAGAAAAAATTAATTAAGCTCAAATTACACCCTGAAAACATGACATTGACATAAATTGTAACTGCCAAGTGTATTAATTTATAGCCAAACCATGTCTACAAAACCATTAGGTCACAGCTGCTCTTCCAATACTGGCAGCAACTGAAGCATCACAAATATAAGAAATTACAATTCAATTATGAGTTCTTATGAGCAAGTTAAGCATGAAGCTTTCAACTTAATTCATCACAATTGCAGTGTCAGTAACTTGGCAGCTTCACTTCAGAGTGAAATAACACAAAATATATTCAACTGGCAACAATCCCATAAAATTCAATACAGAAATTCAATCCCATAAGGCACAGGGAAACAAAAAATATAAAAATGTTATACAAGTCTTGGAAGTTACACAAATCTTGGAATAATGCCACCCTAAAATTTTTCTGAATTTTTCCTTTTCATATAAATCAGTGATAAGAAAAAATATACAAAGAAAATTTTGTTACACACATCCTGATCTACAAAATTGATCATAAGAAAAAGAATATGCAAAGCAAATCTCTTCACACACATCTCAAATAAGATTGGCTATAAAAAGGAAACACAATACAAAACTTTTCATACATTAAACAACATCAAAGTTTTAAAAATATGCCTAACTAAAAAAAGCTTTGCTTTTTGGCCAAATATATTATAGAAATGAAAATAAAAATTTATTCTAATTACAATGGAGGGAAGAAAAAATTTATTGGAGTTCATCCTCTGGATTTAATGTACATAACAGAATGGTTCTAAAATGATGCAAAATGCACCTATTCTTCAATTCATTACTGCAATAGTTAACAGTATTTCAAGTCAAATGTGCATAAGATGACTAGAAGAAATTTTTACTATCAATAAATACTGCTTCATTACGTAATATACTTTACACATATACAGATATTTTGAAACAAATATTTAAGTTGTTCAGCATTTTCATACTAAACCCTGCAGGGTTTTCATTTCAAACATGTTCTAAATTTTAAAAAAATAATGCTAAATAATTACTCAATTGCAATTTACACATGATTACCTATCATCCCAAACCAAAATTAAGCATATTTTAACCTACTAATAGCTTGAAAGCCTATTAAATCACTTAAACATTTCCCACTGACATAGAATGTTGATTTGGTAAAAAGTGAAGATATTCTGTTAGTATTACCACCTTTATGGTTATATGTCTAATTGTAGTTCTAAACACAGATTTCTCTTAAGACTGTCAAATGTTACAGAAATGTACTTGGGGAATATTTCAGTGCATTCATTTTTTTTTGTCTACCTAACAAAATATTTGAATTAATAAAATAAACATCAAAAACTGAATACCCAAAAAATGTGTGCTTACTAGTTACTACTCATGTTCTAAATGGCAATTTCCACTCTGGTCTCATTCACATTTCTGTTGACTCTCAGACCCCTGTGGTATCAGGAAACTACTTTTCATATGATTCTCCACCCTGCCTATTGCTATTAGCAAGTCCCTTTCATCAAATTAGTTATTAACTGACATCACTCAGACATATAACACAACTGATAGTGTGCTTGCCTTGTAGTCTAAAGGTCTACAGTTTAATATCCTAGAAAAGAGATCTTTCCTTGAGGAATTATGATTAAATGCAACATCTCAACAAGGAGCCATTTTCTTCACCAATAGTTTCCACAGTTTAGTTTGGAGTAAATACTTGCTTCTAAGTCAGCACATTGCACAGAGTGTCCCTTTATCCCATTCACAGTACAGCCTCCATTTTAATACCATTGAATAGAATATTTTCAGAGTAGCAAAAAATGTATTTTCACTAGGTTGACTACAAAAAAACATAGTTTAACATGGATTTACATTGTACAACTCATCTCTTGCTTTTGTGCTTTCCCTCAATT
Source organism: Orchestia grillus (assembly GCA_014899125.1). NCBI lineage: Eukaryota > Metazoa > Arthropoda > Malacostraca > Amphipoda > Talitridae > Orchestia > Orchestia grillus. The sequence continues at coordinate 33,859 of VOMN01062764.1, forward strand.
ATGTTAGGATTGAGTTAGGTTGTATTTACTTTGCTGTGGCTAACTGCAGAGAGCATCCCATTTGTTGTTCAACCCACAGTGTAATTTTAGTCCAAATAATGGTTCCTTAGAATAATAATTTCTGAAAAAATGACTCCAAGAATCTACAAAAGTTTCACTTGGCAATTAACAGCTCCACCTTATTCTACCACACGTATCTTGTAACTGATGATCTATGACAGTGCGTGAGGGGCCAGGGTTGCCACTCTCCAAAATGAGAAAAACCCCGATTACCCATAAAAAAATGATTGGCTAATAAAAGCATATTAATCAACATTGCAGCCTAATCAATGACAAAATATCAATTAATAATTTGTACACAATTTAATACTTATGTTATGCTATTCAAATTCACATTCTTTACAATTTCATCATCAGGAAAGGCCTTCTTGCAAACCTCAACAAGATGTTCTACCTACAATAAAGGTACATGATGCTCAACGAGGTACGCTGTTATTAATTATTCTGCCCTTGCTACTCTTTAGTTCAACCTAGTTGTTTTTTAACAAAAAGGAATCCAACTGGCTACACACTTTTACAGCCTCAAAAGATTTTTTGTGCTTCACAGCATTTAGATGAGCTATTAGCATAGATTTATTGGCATTTATCAAAGGAACTTTGCAAGTCAAGCAGCAAGAAAATTCAAGATTTTCTGTATTTTGACATAGCTAATTTTTTATGTTGTGGTCATCCAACCACTTTTACTTAAAATTTTGAGTGTACCACTTTCTTTTTCTTTGAGTATCACTTGATATAGGGTTGCAAACACAAATTATCAAGGTAATTTAATTTTCATAGAAGTGGATAATAATAAGAAGATGAGAGAAGGTCTGAACTCTTGCCAGTGCCAAATTTACACTTCGTTTTCGGTAGACATTGCAGCCTAACTGCCGGCCACAGGCAAGAGACGCTTTTGTTAGCCATGACAACCGGTTTCAAATGAGTTAATCTATTAATAAATGTTGATATAACCATTTATGTATTTGTATGAAAGGAAAATGTCACACACTTGAGCATTGCAACATTGTTCAAAGAATATTATCCCTAATTCATAAATTTCATACATTCCTGGCACAAATTAGAAAAAAAACAGATTCAGAGTAAATTTGAATATTAAAACCCATCAACCCATCATAGCCTTGAAAAACCCAGTTCTGGAGGAAAAAACCTAGCAGTGGCAACCTTGTGCAACATGCATGCTTTCTCACAGCTCACTGGACAAGCTGAGGCAAATGCAGCTTTCACGTATAGTAAACGTCTTGAAAAATTCATCAAAAGTATTATATAATAAATTTTTCATCTTACAAATTAACAATAATAAGAAACATATCTCAAATTTTTTTAGCCATCCCATACATTCTAAAATAGTTGAAAAATAATTAATGCATTCTCTCATGAACAAGTTACCATTTTTTTATCAACTCTCGTTAACGAGCTGTGTTTGGCAGGCAGTACCCCTTTTGTCCTGTAGCCAGACTCATGGCAGTGAAGTGTTTGTCAGTTAAGTGTGATTTATACATCAAATTAGAAAAATGAATGTGGCGTATGAATTTTTAGCAAATTCAAAAGTTTGAAATAGCACAGAAACAGCACAGAACACTAACTTTGCCTTTAATCAATAAGGGAAGCCAGTGTGACATGCTGGAACCAAAGTTTTAAAGGTAGCTTTAAAACTATCAAATTACAATGAATCATTAACATTGTTTTGCTGGTTTAAAAGTATCATTATGCATAACATTTTAATAATTTAAAAATTACTTCCCATTGTCATTGAGATTTAGAGCCCCCTTTAGGTAACACTCAACTTGACATTTAAATTTTTTTTTCAAAGATCAGTATTTATCATCAAACTTGTTAAGTCAGAATTTGCAAAAATGCAAGAGCAGAATTAATAATTTTTTCATTTTATTCATTGTATTTAAAACTTGATAAAATGACTTTTTTGATGCAATAGTAAATAATTTTTGACTTGCTGAAAGAACTTCTGTTAGTTTTCATTGAGAGTACGTTCAAGCTTTGGATTATTAAGTTTGAGAGTAATTCTTCAAATAATGTAAATGTCACTAACAGCTTGAGTGCAAATATGTGCGCATTCATATTGGGCATTGATATCAGTATGATTTTAGAGCCTAAATTGGACTCTGGATCTACATTCTAACCCTATTCAAGTTATTTTATTGTTCAGTATGTGATTGCAAGTTGCACATTGAGTGCAGACATGTGTCTAGAAACTTTCCTTGTGGTGTGTTGTACCATCACATTTTTGAAGCTTCCTCTAAAAGCCTTAGGAAGGTAGGGAGATGTGAACATGCTATTAGTCCCTGAAGTGTAATAAAGAATTTGAGAGAATTTAGTTAGTTGGCTTATTTTGAAAATTTGTGTTATTCCAAATATGCTACTTCTAAATAAATTTGGTGAAAATTTTCACGCTTGGCATGACCTTGGTGCAAAATGCAAAACAAACTTCATCTAGCACCACCCAGTCATCGGTATAGTGAACCGTTGTAATGGAGCCATGGAGTTAAATGTGAGGTCCAGACTTGAGAAAAATTTGTCCGAGGTCAACATCTGCCGGTAATTTCTAAAATCACCCCCTGGTACCACCTTCATTTTGGTGCCATTGGATAGGATTTTTTCTGAGTAGGAGAAACTTATTTTTGTAAGGTTTCCAAGCACACAAAAAGTTTTGTTACCATATTCATCACATTCCCATACTAATAAGACTATGACACAAAATATACAAAAATTTGGGCCAGACTTTTATACATTTTGGTTACATGTACTATGATATAAAATTAACAAAATTAACTTATCCTAACCTAACTTAATCTTTCATAACCTAACACAAACATAATCTTCATGTAACTGGGAGAAAGCACAGAAGTAAAAAAACAGGTTGTACAATATAAATTGATTTTACAATTTTTCCTTGCCATTATTCTTTCAAAAATAGGTTTCCATCACTACAAAAAATTAATCTTAACCAATAACAACAAAATGGATATATTGTACAATGCATCTTTTGCTCTTGCACTTCCTACTGGTTAGGTTTGGGCTAGGTTAAATTGGACGGTCAAGTTAGATTGGATAGAATATGATTGTTTTGATAATTCATCATAGAGAAATGACAAATTTCAATCAGTAGAGCTTGGGAAAATGTTGTCTTTGTGCACAAATGCTTTTAATAGTTTTCTATACACTATTTTTTCAATGCTTGAAACCTTTGTAGAATTATTTTCACCAACTGGGGAAAAATCTCTTCCAATGATACTGGCATGGATCATGCAGGACGTTATTTTAGCCCAAATAATGGTTCCATAGAACAATGATTTCAGAAAAAATTAGTCCATAAATCTGATAGTTTCACTTGGCAATCAAAGCTTTCCTTGAGGTTCTGATATACTGTCTTATTTTTGGAGCTTCTTCTAAAAACCCTTGCAAGGTAGGAAGATGAAAAATGTTATTGAAGTTTGTACATGCAATAAAGAATTTAAATAGTCGAGTCATTTAGAAAGTGCTAATTAAAAATGGATCATTGGATCATTGCAATGACATTATGGGGTCATAAAAAAATGTGAGGTCTAGCCTTTTGAAAAATGAGCCCAAGACCAACATTCTGCCTTTATCTTCTAAAATTACACCCTAACATGGAGGCAGTACAATAATGAACAGTATAGTCCTGTACACAATGCTGACATAGTAATTATCATTTAATTTTTATTCCAAAATGCAGAAATCTATTTTCTAAAGGTTTTGAAGCATAGATACATTTATACAAATAAAAAATTAAATGTAATCACATGCTAATGGCAGAAGACTTATTCTTACATTAACATATATTTATTTACCTATACACAGGGTGTAATTTTAGCCCAAATAATGGTTCCTTGGAATAAT
>VOMN01062771.1:0-17315 GCA_014899125.1 Orchestia grillus
GTCTAGCTCGAAAGCTCTAGAAAAAGAAAACTTTTAAATTGAATCTAGTATGTTTTTACCTGCCTTTATTTTGTGGTTAATGAATCATTTGGAACAACAAAAATATCCTAGTGGTCAGTTACATCGTATGCTGTTGAAGCCATCTGAAAATTTTTGAAAATACGCGAACAAGGTTTGTTCGATCAAAAATAAAATTTGCAAAAAAATAATTTATCAAAAAAAACTATCGTGAGTGAGGGCTGTTGATTTTCATCGCTTGATTGAAATTTCACCATCGTTTACGTTAATATAAAGTCCCACTGCCTATCTGCAAATCCACTCACGAGGTCGCACTGACTGATCCTTGAGCCAAGTAGAGTCCAGGGTAGGGAGTCCGTAGTCTGAACCCTCGACTCCGAATCCAACTCCAACTCCTGGAAATTTCTAAAGTCAGACTCCGACTGGTGCTTGTTAATATTAATTAAAATAGGAGATATTCTTACCTACCAGGAAAACCTATAGAAAGCGCACCATTTGAGAAAACAAAAACATAATTCTTTACAGCCCCATTCACCTTCCTTCCATTCCTACCAAGACCCGTGCTCGACGTATAACAAATTTTCAACTTCATTACCTAGTGATTGAAATTATGTTGATACAAATCATACAGTCTTCCCTTCGTTAAGTTTATTTGCAAGCTTAACTCAACAGTAGTTCAGCAATGTCATTAAAATAATTTCTTTATTTTCTTCTTCTCGGGGGCATCCAAGATAAACAGCAAGTGCAAGACCGTTGTGTGACGGAGAGAGAGAGACGCACTCAGGTAGGTAGTTGGGCAAGCACAAGGGTGGTAATATAGAGATCATCTATCTTGCTATCGACCAAAATCGCATTTTATCACTCAAGTAAATTATCAACCTAATTTTGAAGTTTTCAATTTATCTCTGATTATTTAACCGACTTTTTGGCTTTTTAAAAATTGCATTGAAAAAAATACAGTTGCTAATAATTGATAATATCTATTGCCAAATTTTAAAAATATTATATCGTAATCATAATTCATTAAACAAAACTAAAAATAATGTCTATTATTATTTTTTTAATTGTGCTTCAATTTAATTTAGTTGAGGAGTCGGAGTCGGCCAATTTTCGCTCATTCCGACTCTGATTTCGACTCCACAACCTAGTAAAACCACAGGCGGTTCCGGTGTCGTTCCCCGCACATGCACGGCCCAGGTGCTCCAATTGGTGTTCGATGTTTACCATCTCACGTTGACCATAGTTCGGCATGTAATTTAGAGCGAAGTTTTCTTTTCTTCACTCCGCAATGAAAATGCTAAAATCTAAGAAAAACTGAATTGGATGAATACTTTCTAGTTTCCACGGTTGTACTATCATTACCTTCAACACTTCGAAAAGTGCACTGAAAATTACGTTTTGCGGAAAAATTCATGAGTATGAAGCAGCAAGAATTCATCGTTACTTTACAACGTAATGCTCATCTTAGAGAAACTTTCGAATTGTGACTTTGTGATGAGATAGAATGGTTCGCGTACAAACTGAAAGAAAATGGTAAAATGAGAAATGTGTTCCTCTATTCCTAAAGAACGAAAATAAAAATTTAATTGCATTGACACGATTAGTAAATGACCATGATTGATCAATGACAATTAGCGAAATTGAAGAATTATGATAAATTATACAATATGCAGAACCAGATCGTCATGTGAAGATGTCCCTTCATACCTCTCACATGTATATATGAGTGCACCCATTGACCTACAGAAGAAGGGGATAAAAAGACATACAAATTAAATTGAAACACATTCACTATTGGAATCATGTAATGGGAAATCAAATTTGCAAATAATAGAAAAAAATTAAAACGTGCGTTTATTTTCAGCGAGAATTTAACAAGATGTTGGCACAGATATGAATAAGCAGGTCACTTTAAATAAATCACTGGTAAAAGTCACAAAGCATGTTGCATTACTGGAATCTAACACCCTAGACATCAAATTTAACAGTTCAAACGAAAAAATAGAACAATACAATTCACCTTGAGCTCCAACACATTCGAAATCGCATTTACTGTGAATCACTTGCGCACCTTCGTTGACGTGTGCTTACTACACTATTGGGTCATAATTGCTGATTCCTGCATGATGCGATGCACAAGCAGCGGCCAGCCAGCTGTGGCTGAGGACCGCTGGCTCGCACCTCTACTCATCGTCCTTCTTGTGTGCTGCGGCATATTCTTCTGGGTACCGGTGGCTGTTGATGCTTCATGTTTATATTTCTCTCAAACGAGGTATTCTGACGCCTCATTTGGCTACTGGGATGTCGACGCACGTGTGGCTCCTGGTGGTGCGGCTTGATCTTACAACTTCAACTGACGATGTATTGCTGCTCACGGTAGCTTACGACCATGTTCGTTAATTTTGAGGCAGATGATACTCAGAAAGTACCAAAACTAGAACTCCCGGCTGGATGAATATACGTGCCGCTGCGAGACGTGTGGTAAATAGAGGGGCACTTAACTACAGGATAATATTGTAGAAATTATCCGTAAGCGCGTTAAAATGTGATGTGCCATAAGTTTCAGGTTACTTGAACGTCTAAAACTCCGCTGCTTACTGAGGGCACCTTCAAATTCGTCCTAATGGCGGGCCAAACGGCCGAGGGTGCATCGGGCTGAGGCCCTTTCCCTGCAGCACCAAAACCCGAACTCCTCGATGCTACTCCTGAGGATCCCAACTTTCTTAACTGCCACGCCCTTTTTTCTTGTACCCTCCTGGATTGGTAAATTTAAGTTTACTTGTCGTAAAATCAACTTCTAAGTCCCGCCCAGTTTAACCATCTACACCAATCGTAATCACTTTTAACCCTCATGTCACGCTCAAGTCTCCAAAGTTCCACCTACATCTCTCTGATGGATGTGTGTTCTTTTACGGCTTGTTGTAACATTCCGCGGTTGACCTATCGATTACTCTCGAGGACCTTTCAGAAAAGTCATTCCCTTTGAGAACCACAGACCCCACTTAACTTTGACATTTTTGGAGATTGTTGTGTTGCACTTGAAACGGGAGCTCTCTACCCGTGTGAAAGCTTACTGTAGTTGTCAAATATTTGAGTTGTTTTGCGCACTTCCAATTTTCTGGCCTAAGTTCATTACCTAAAACTCTATATTCCTAATTTCATCACAACTTCAGCATGGATGTACCAATAAGTATACATAAAAACCGAAGCTTAAATTTAGAGTTTTATCTGTATAGTTTTAATCTGTTACACATGCGCCCCCCTGAAGCAATAGATTTGTATTTTACCACATCGAAAGTTTCTGCTTTTGTCTCAAGGTAAACGTTACCTGAAGGACTCTGCTTCATTAATGGCAAAGAATGCTGACGTTTGCAAATTTAAACACGGCTTCATAGTTTCTTTTTAATTGAGGTGTCAGTTGTTTCGATCCAGCTTGAAATTCATGTCTACAAATATTGCAAACTTTTGAGGAAGTAAAAGTTATTCATATTTAAAAGAGGCAAATGTACGCTTCATGTATTGGTTTACTTGGACGTAAAGTTGTGAAGCACGAATTTGAATTTCAAACAGGAAGTGAGAATTTTAACTTCAAATCTTGAATTTAAGTTTCCTAGCATATCATTTTTTCCCTTTAGTCCTTAACGACGCACAGTTGAACCTCTACGAATAACGTGCAATTTTAACATTACTCAAACTTAGGTTTTTCATCGCGTTTCAAATTTAAACTTTACAATTGTGTAACCATAAAAATTTCAACCAATTCAACTTTCCGTTGCAAATTGATGCTGTTGAAGTGAAAGTTCCTTCAAGATGCGCTATAAAGAAGTCGTCCGTGATTGGCTGGCGGTGGCCGTGGCGACGTGCTGCCTCATTCGTCTCTCAGTCGAGGAAGGTGAGGAAATTACAAGTTTTTGATTTTCAATTATACCTTTACCTTTAAATTTTTTAAGTTTTTTTATATTGGTGTACAGCACTGTGTGCAAAGATTGATGTCTATTATTTTACAATGTTAAAGTTTAGGAAATTTTTTAAGTTTAGCTTATTTTAAAAATGTATTTTTGAAATTATTACCTGCCAATCAGTGAAAATATAACAATAATTTTATCAACCAACATTATTTAAATTACGCCTTAAGTTTACCGAAATATCATTAGCAAACAATCTTTCAGATGAGTCTAATATTCATTAAATAGCATTAGCTAACAATCTTTCAGATGAGTCTAATATTCATCAACATCGTTTGCCGCAAAAGTGGACCCAAAGCCATGAAATTCTTGCACTAGCCCTAAGATTAATAAAAAGAATTTTACTACTCTGTTACAGGCCTCGTAGGTTTCTCCCTCGGTAAGGATAGGCCTATGAAGCCCAGAGAGAACTCCACTCAACTGTCGACTAAAATTGTCCTGCCAAACAACACCTCAAGCTTTTCGTTCTGTTGTCACGTCAAGTTGCTCTTCGGGAAGGATGAACCAGCCACGATCGTATCTTTGGATCCACAAGCATCTATCACAAGTGAGTTTAGTTTTCGCTAACTTTGTTGTAGGCTTTCTTTGGAATTATCTTTTCTCGTGATCGATTGGTTTGACAAAAAGACATAGTGCAGGGTTCGCATGGCTTCAGGAGGACGGGACCCGCTACTGGCACAGATTCAACCTAGAAAGTCTTCGAATTAATTCGGGGCATTATCGCAGGCCACTCTGAAGTGCCGCCTTTTCTAGGGGAAAAACTTCATTCCTAGGTATTCTAGAGTTCACCTTAGGAGGCAAACACGCCACCCCATTTGCTACTGGAAAATATTCAAGATTGAAAAAACCCTAACATGAAGTCGGCTGCACATTCCCGATAAGTATTAAAATCTTTATAAAGAAAACAAGCATGGGAAGTATGGTATTGTTTGATAATATTGTGTTGGGGCTCTGAATGTGAGATATAAGTTGAAGATAATGGAAGTAAACTAGTTGTTCTGAATGAATGAGGTCGTACATCATTGTTTCACTACAGTGTTGATGCTAAATTTATTTCCGTGTCCTTGTTGTGGTGTTCTTTCCCTGCCTTCAAACTTGTGGTGTTTCTCTTGCGTGTTATCGTCTTTTTATTGCTTTCTTTCCATTATCACTTTTAATGCATCGCATTTCGATTCTAAAGGCTGCCACCGGCCAAAATTAGTTCGGCACTGTGAATAACTGCGATAATTGAAGGAGTCTCACTGTTCTCTAATTTTCATAATTTTCGTTAACTCCTATGAACACAAATATGTGCTCAGAATCATTTCTTTACCGATCTCAAGTTAATGATTACAATTATGTTTAAATTATTTTGAGAAAAAGAATTTGGTACGCTTGTCGGCACGGACAAGGTTAGAGGAATTAGTTATCTCTCGTTATCGTTTCATTTAATTCTGAAATGGAGTTTTCCTAAATGTCATCAACATTGCACCTTTTTCCAGCCGAGTCTGTAGAGAGGGCAATGGACACCGAAGGCACACAATCTCGAATGAAATTTGACGTTCTTACATGAAGTAATATTTCAAACGATAATTAACATCACCAAATGAACTTTTCTCTGCCCGCAACTTAAATTGTCAAGTCAGGGAGCGATAGGATAACCTACGGAATAGAATTGTTTCAGAAGTGCATTCCGAAAGAAAGGAAACCCTCCACTCCAGTCCGGTTACTGAGTGAGGACAGCGCAAAGATTACTTCAAAAAATACTCATTGTGACGATTGATGGATGCGTAGAGGTAAACCGGATCTCATAGAGAGAGCTTGAAATGTATTGTGTATATTTACGATCGTTTATTTAAATAAGCCCTTGAAATATTAAATAAGCCCAAAGGGTACACATTTTTTAACACTCTGTCTTGTTAGCGGTTCCTAGCGTCTTTTCCTAAAACAAGCCTAGCCTCTACGATGTCACTTTTTAGAGTCGGCTCTCTACAGCCAGGTACGTACCACCGTACGTCAATAGTTTAATTTATAAATTAAAGATCTTCTACTTTGGATATTACCGATTTCAAGCTACCTAAATAATTAAAACATTATTTCTCCTAGTTATGATGTTAAATTCAACGTAGTAAATGGTAGACGGGAAAGGATGAAAAGGGATGGGCATGGGTATTCGGCACTAGGCTATACTCGCATATGCAGCGTTCCAATGAATTCTTTCCCTGATTAATAAAGTCTCTCCGTGAATAGCCATTGGCCACTCACGTATTTCAGCCAGATAACTATCGACAACAAATAAATCATCAAGAACACATAAAAAAGTGTCTAATACTGTTATATTGTCTTCCTGATTCAGGAAAGACATGAAGTCTTTCTCCTGAATCCGAAAAAGACCCTGCACCATCTTCGCCCACGCTAAGGCCGCTTGTTGCTCTCGTAACGCTTTTTATAATCTGTATTTTTCGTTCGACTGCGAATGTTCATTAAAAAAATCATGAAAATGCCCCCGCGTTATCCTCTGCCAGAAAGGGGCTATTCTCTGACTCTGTATTATCCTCCAGTTATCATCTGTCGCTTCAGGGTTATCATTTGAAATAAATATTCGTGGACTTCATTTATCTCTTCGCAACATTTTTTTCAGAGAATTAGGTCGCGCCGTGAAACTTCGTCGTTTGAAATTTATTCTGCCGTGGGTTGTCATGACGAGGAGGGAGTTCCTGGTGATGTGCGTTCGAGCTTTGGCGTCGCTGTGGGTCCCCTGGTGAGGGGCTCCCTGCCACGGCTGTTACCTAGTAAATCTACGCGAATTGCAACGTCAACGTTAACAACACGAGGTCCCAGAACGTTTGAAGTTAATAAGGTGGAGGCTACCTAAAAGAACCTGAAACTAAGATCTTTAGAATAAATAGAATAAAACTCCCATCATGGAGTTATAGAGGGTGTTACGGACTTGTCAATCAAGGTGCCAAAGGAAATTTACGAGACAAATGCTTCCTGTGCTTGAGGAAGACATATGTATCTGTTTTATAGAGCGCCATGATTGCAGTCACCCCTGAAAGCGAAAAAAAGGCGAGCCATTTTCTGTAAAGGCCCTACTGAGGAACAGAGGCTTGCCGCAGATTATTTGCAGAAAACAATAGCTCAAATGACGAGTGACATGCCACAGATCATTAACTCGTACTTGATCCGTGAGCACACTGCAGTCCGTACTCGCCTCCTGTCAACTTGGGCATTTCCAGAGACAGCAGAAGGAGGTGGTGCAGGAAGGTAAAGGTGGAAGGTAAAGAAAGGTAAAGGCGGCGTGATATGCTGTGAAGGTATGTAGGGGAGAGAGGGAAGATATGTTATACATAGGCTGTTCAAGCCGTGCCAGTCAGAAAGCGTTTTTGTTGGTGGTGGTGTTTGTTGGGGTCCCTGTTGTTGACACCATGGCTCGCTGGCAATACGTGCCGCTCACAACTGGGAAGTAAGGGCTCGATGCTCGGCTGCACAGAAGTGTTTCCACAGAACTACAGAGTGCTTCCCTTAGAAAAGGAAGCTTAACCCTCACATTCTTCTCACCACTCATGCGTCAGTAGATATGAGGCATTGAATGCGCAGTATGTCAACTATGTGGGAATGAATGAAATTTCACTGTTGAACTTCGTCTTACGAAAACGCAGTTTCATTATGAAAGTTAATATGTAGGCTATAGGAAACATTCTGTTTCTAAAAATATTACCAAAAGCTAGAGCCTTCGAGCATTTTTTCTGCTTATCTTCAGTAGTCTGTAAAAAGATCAAGCACCTCTCAATCTTTTACAGACTACGGAAGATAAACAAAGAAAATACTTGAACGGTCTAGCTTTTGCGAGTTGAAACTTTTTAGAAACAGTATATTGCTTTTGGTCCTCATGTTGACTTTTGCAATTGATCAAGTTTCTTCCCTAATAAAGTACTTACACGGTGTTGGTGTTGCAGGCATCGCCTGACCCTAGGTAATGATCTCGTAATAAAGGTTCTTGTAACAGTGGCAGGATCCGAGCTGTACCTGACAGAGGGCTTCTCCAAGAGTTACCTTGTGAGCGACTTCTACATGCCGATGCGTCAATGGGTGCACGTGTGCGCATCATTCTACGACGGAACTCGAATTTACATCAACGGGCAAAACAGACATATTACTAGCATTGCAGATATTTCTTCTACTTCACTGAATGTAGTACGTATTATAATTAGCCAAGATTCTCGAAACTTTTACACTTGTGAACAAATTTATGCTTCCCCCAATTTTATTTCAAAACTGATTTATGAATGGTTGTCAAATATAAAATTCGAAGGCAGTGTTTGGCTTAATTCTACAGCTAATGAACTGTCTCTCTGTCAACAAAGTGTTGAACTCTTTTGACGCGCAGAAGAGTGACCAGCGCTTGGTGGTGGGCTCGGTCTTCGACTTCGCTCCCACTTTGGACATGGACATTGGAGCATTGATTTCCTTGCCCACGTTCATACCACGGAAGATTTCTGAAGAAGAGGTGAGAGTTAATTTAAACAAAAGCAAAATTAATATCTTCAGAGGAAGCTTGAGTTCATCCTAGAAACTCTGCCCGAATGTTAAGAAGAAAAGAAAAGAATTGTTGAATTTATTGAATTGAAATTCAATCATCAGTGTGTTTGATATGATCATATCTGACTTGTTTCCATTTACTTACAACCTTTTAAGTCCATTACTAAGAAAATCTTTCGGTTTCGAAGAGAAGAATTCTGAAATGACAGTTTTGACACCCCCATGTTTCGTTCCACATTACAAAATTCTCGTTCCAAAAGACTGAAGAAATTGAGCGGAAAAAAATTCCTCATCCGTCTAATTTACCTAACTTTCGTCATCCAGAGCCCCATTTGTCCCTTGTCTGACAGAATCTTTTGAATGGATCTATCAATTCTCAAAATCCACGAGGAAGACGAAATTTATATTTTATAGTAATCTCCTCTGAAACTTAAATAATTATTTGTAATTATTTGATTAAAATGCCTGTGAGCAGAGGGGAAACAATCATCGATAATCATTGAAACTACACTGAAAATTTAATTTCAAGGAATTTTATTATTTGATCACTCGTTTTCGTTATATAAAATTCAGACAGAACTTGAGGGCTTAGTGGATAAAAACAGAAACTTCATCAAACATGTGAAAAGTTTCTGCTGAAGATGTGTGAACAACTGAATGGGCACCTCCATGCCACTGCTGCAAGGAAAATGTGTTTGCTCATCGCTCACTTCTTGTGTTTCCTAAGGCTGCTCGGCAGTTCGAATGTGACCTAGAGATAGAGGGAAATCTGGTCACGGATTCATGGCAAGAATTATTTTTCAAGCGGAAGGAAAGAGTCCTCTTGTACCGAGACTTGCCCTTGACTGAAGAGATGGAGGATTCGTCGCAGGACTGGAAACCGTACAACTCCTCGTACAAGTTACCTGCTGCGGACCAACTACCGCAACCATCGTGAGTGAAGCTTTTGGCGAAGGTCAGGCATCGTGAAAGGTCTCTAGCTTCAACCCAACGTAATTTCTTAACGCTCTTGTAACATTCATTATCTATTTCTGCATAGACACCATCAGGAGACATTACAACCAGCCCCCATGGTATAAAATATTAAAGAAATACTGGTTTTCCTAGTGTTGCTAGCAGTTTCATATATTGTTGGTCAATCGAACGTTCTCACGCTTTGGAAGACTTTCTGACTAAACTTGTACTGAGAGCGCCTGTACGTTAATTCGAAAGTTTTCCTTATTTCACTGGTAACCTCCCACAGAGGTCACGTGACCACCGTCACCCCTTGCGACGCCCCTGCGTCAGAGCTGCGTCTGATGAGCAAAAAGGACTTCAACTTCGGCAGCGCAGAGAGCGAGTGTCGTAAGCTGAACGGAACTCTGCCGTCGCCCGACCACCCTTCCTTCGAACGCATGAGGAACGAGGTGCTGTAAAACTGTGAAAATGCATTTTCAAAGTAAGGAGGAAACAGAAAAAGGTGTCTGCTTCCTCGGTGAGTGTATTTTTCCTCCTCTGTACGGAACCCCAGGACATGTTTCCTATGAAGAAGTATGGTTGCCATGCAAGTACATGCTTGCCATGAAGATGTATGGTGCCATGCAAGTATATGGTTGCCATGAAGATGTATGGTTGCCATGCTAGTCATCCCTTGTGCTCCAACTCTCAATACGCCACACGCAGGTTTACGCGAGCGCTAAAGATTAATAAAAAGATTTTGGCGTACGTATAATTCTGCATTGTACTCGATTTTCCGTAGTAGAGCGTGCAAAAATAGTTGAAATAAATACTTATTATAAAAGTTTTTTATGTCGAATGACAAAGAAAATTTCCAGTTTAGAGCTCCTCCTCATACTTGTGATCGAAAATAAATAATAGAAATAGCGTTCAAGATTCAAATGTGCAGTCCGATTAAAAAATAAGCTCACTTTGTGTTGTTACAGGTATTAGCATTCAGGCAAAATTTTAACTGAAATCATCAAATTAAATAACACGAATTAAACATTACATTTTTCTTGATCTCAGTTTAAGAATTTGAATTACACTCCCGCTTTTTCGATGTACATACTCATATATCATTGACACTAACTCATGTCCGACCCGCAGCTTTATCACCAAGATGCACAAGTGATGTTTTGGATCAACGAGCGTTTGGAGAACAATACATGCATGATGATGATGCACACAGGCTCGACTTATCTCACGCTGTCGATGGACTGCGATGCCTTCGCCGTGCAGCAGCTGGTGTGTGATGTGAGTTGACGCCCCTCCTCTTCACGTCTCACTCGTCAAGGGTAACGCCAGGCTCGTGGGAACACAGGCTTGAGCTCTGCTGTACCGATAGGCCAATAAGCTTTAGAAAGTGGATACAACTCTGAAATGTAAGGATGGTTTTGGACTTAAGTCTAATTGAGGGGATTTTCCCGTTTACTAATGATGGTTAGAGAAAAATTCGTTTCTGATTTCGGCCGTTTCGTAGATGAATTCTGAATAAATATCCTTGAATTGGCTAGGATTTGCAACTGTAATGGCAAACAGCACTGCCGGTTGAATAAATAAGTATTTAGGTTCTGCGCTCTAAGCTCAACCCCAGTTACTGTCTCTAAAAGCCTATGTGTTCCGTAAAGTCTCCAAGCCATCACATTCAGAGACGAATTTCAATTTAGTTACGTATCATTAGAAAACAGTCTAAAGCCACCCAAGTAGATTGTAATTTAAAAAATCCTTGTTTTCTAGAGCTACCTGTAATTTTTAAAGCCTGTATGCACACTGGGCAGCGCTCGAGCCTGTACCCGTAGCACGATAAGCCTCTTCTGAGATGGAGGGGCGAGAAAAAATATCAAATCTTAAGAACTATTTTTCAAATTAATTTTATCTGTTAGAGAACTTTCCTCGAAAAAGAAAGGAGTTCAAACAAGCTTGAAAATTATTTTACTAAAATTTTCTAAAGAATGTACATAACTGAAACATTGTATTGTTCATCTTTTTCCGTTATCCATGAATACATGGGATGCCAGAGCGATGTTCACCACCTTTCTGAAGAGAACAAAATAGTAAATCAGTAGTCATCTTTCGTTTCACCAAGCTGTGCTGCTTTACGGTGGATATAAAGTTTCGTTAGTTAATTCATACGCCTGGCGAACCATTTTAAGTAAACTTTTATTGCTTTTTTTAGTTCCAACCGACAACTCTTTTCTACGCCCTGGGAGATGGCCTCATCGGCTTCAGCCCTCTGTACCTGGACGTCTGCGGCGCCACGAGCTGCTTCCAGACGATCCGTAGGGACAAGATCATCCTGAGCGACGACGGCAATGTCTACAAATTCATTGCAGGAAACCAAAACCAAGTCATGCAAGCCCACGCGGGGCTACTCGACGTCCCTCTCGGAAGGTTTACTGCGTCTCAGATTGGACATGAAACTGAAATGGAGATTGTGATCTCGATCTGTTCGGAAGTAAGGAAAAGAATGCGCATTATTTTCTGTGGTTTGTGTGAAGTTTTCATCTCAACTGCAAGAGTGTGTTTATCTTCCTGGAGTTCTTGATGGATAAGAATGATATCGACAAAAAAACGTTTTTTTTTAGCTACACCAAATTATTATAAGTTTACGCGATATTGAATTACACGCGTTTAAAAAATGAACTTATAAGTCTTCATATATTTGACCAAAAAATTAGGTGAGTAAATCGTTTTCTAGACTTAAGTCTAACTGAGCGTTGACTTGTATTTTCAACTTAAGTCAAAAATGCAAGACTCTTTTGACTTACGTATCATCGTAAGTCCCCATAAGTCGTAGAAGTGCATAGTCGCACTTACGTATTCAAGATTCTGTTGACGCCAACGGCAGGAAGAATCCATTCATGTGTGATCGAATCTGCTGCCTAGCAAACCAGTAAACAATTATTAGAATTGGAATCATGTAGCGCATATTTTCGTGATTAAGTGACTGATTGGTCATAGCAAGAGACAGTGCGTTCCAGCAAGGGCGCCGAATTTAAGTGTAACATCTTCACAATTAAATTACGTTACTCAGCTGCAAGCGGCTGCATGACAGAACGCGCCTCCGCGTTCTGTCAAAGATAACTGAAGCCATCCATCGCTACGATGAAAGCTAGCAAACATGGTAAAAGCTTGCTTCCCAACTTCAAAATGCAAAAATATCACTCACTGCAAATTCGGAGTTCTTCATGGAGCATTCAAGAGAGGAAAATGCGTTAGGAATATATAGATCTTAAGTTATCTTAATGCTTCCAGAGACGTTTTCGAACCCATCGCATCCTATCTTTTGATGTGACAGGACGAGTTCACCTGCTCGAACGGCTTCTGCCTGCCCCTGGAGCAGCACTGCGACGGCGTAGGGCAGTGCCCCCTGTACGAGGACGAGGACTGCCCCGAGAACGTCCTCATGCCGGACACCTACAACGCCGACCGGGCCCCCGACCTCATGCTGCCCGTCGAGCTCCAAGTGCGAATAGGCAAAATCTCCGACATCGATATTTCAAACGGGCGTCTGAAGATACAAATGCAGGTGGGAATAATAACGACAATTTTTTATAAATAGAATTTTCTCCTTAGGTATGATGTTCGTAAATGTGACTTCGTGTTGACCAATGACGTTAGTTCCAGGCATATTGTTGAATGTGCGACATAAAAAAAGTCCACTATATGCTCAACCATTAAGTCGAACCATGTTATTTTTCTTCCATTCATTGGTCATAGTTGACCGATAATTGACAGTTCAAAAAATCTAACTGTCCAACGGAAAATTTCTCGATGCTTTATTAAAGTTATAATGAGTGGTCGCATGAAGGACATCTTTACTTCTATCGCTTCACTAACTCACCTGTAACTGAAGTCGTAATTGGTCTTAATTGAAGAGTTATAATAAGCTGTAACTACAGCCTTAGTTAGTCTTAGCTAAAGTTGAAGTAACTTGTAGCTGACTTCGTAACTACCGGTAGCTGAAATCTTAATTATCTGTAGCTGAAATCATAATTAGCTGTAACTGAAATAAAATTAGCTGAAGCTGAAATCGTAATTAGCTGTAGCTGAAATCGTAATTAGTTGTAACTTAAATCGTAGTTAGCTGTAGCTGAAATCTTAATTAGCTGTGGCTGAAATCGTAATTAGCTGTAGCTGAAATTGAAATTACCTGTAGCTGAAATCGTAATTAGCTGTAGCTGAAGTTGTTATTAGCTGTAGCTGAAATCGTAATTAGCTGTAGCTGAAATAAAATTAGCTGAAGCTGAAATCGTAATTAGCTGTAGCTGAAATCGTAATTAGTTTTAACTGAAATCGTAATTAGGTGTAGCTGAAATCGTAATTAGCTGTAGCTGAAATCGTAATTAGCTGTAACTGAAATCGTAATTAGCTGTAGCTAAAATAGAATTAGCTGTAGCTGAAATCGTAATTAGCTGTAACTAAAATAAAATTAGTTGTAGCTGAAATCGTAATTGGCTGTAGCTGAAATCGTTATTAGATGTAGTCAAAATCATAATTAGCTGTCGCTGAAACAGAATTAGCTGTAGCTAAAATCATAATTAGATGTAGTGAAAACGCACATAATTTCTAAAAACTTACCATGTAGCATAAAGCTTATTTAATATCTCGGCTACATGGGTAAGTTTCTGATTACTATACCAACAATGAAGTATAATTTTATCATCGGTCGCCTCCCAACTACAGACCATTGTACTCTCTCGATTTTGAAAACACATAAGACTTTAAGTCTTGTTCCAGCTGCGCTCTATTTGGACCGACAAGAGACTCCAGTACGTCCAGCTGGCGGAGGAGCTGGAAAAAAATAAAATCACCGAGACCATCTGGTATCCTAAATACCGCATAGGGCCCCTCATATTCAACGATGAGATCAACTACCACAACGGCAACCACACCATCTCGGCGTTCTATGCTCTCCCTACTGCGCCAGGAAGACTCATCACGATAGGAACTCAGAGAAGTATTGTAGTTTCTTCCTCTTCTCTTTCTTTTTCTCGTTCTTCTTTTTTGTTTCGTTACTTACTTTGCCACCCTTAACTAACATCTTAGATATCCCGTTACGCATTTGGTGAAACCGTACAGATTCTTCTCAGTTGCTCGTACTAACAACTTAGTTGGTTCTTCTGAGTTGTTCTATTCTAACTCGGAGAAAGAAACTTAATATCTAATATCTTAGTAATTCCAATATGAGCTTGGCACCATGAAAAGACAAATTGAGTCTAGTTGACTCACTTACTGAGTTTTCACTTGTCGCAAAATTAATTCGCATTCCTGAGTCACGACCACTTAGTTTCCGTACACTGGGTCACGATGACTAACTTCATGTCCTCTAACGAAACAGCATTTGAAGCAAAACTTAGCACTATGAGTCAAGACGACTCAAGTATTCTTTTCAGCGCAAATCAATTAATTTCGTTCTCGTAAGGTTCTGAACCAGTGAGTCACATGAATATGAATCACATGAATATGTGATATATAGAAAGTCCATTATATTCTCAACCATGACGTCGAACCGTGTTATTTTTCTACCACTCATCGATCATAGTTGACCGATAAATCACAGTTCAATAAAACTAGCCGCCCTGGGACAAAGTTCATTCAAGGCACGCTAGGTTCAGCTCCAGTCGGTAATACTCATACGTGGGTGTTATCGCGATAATTTATCGCGAGAGTGATGACAGATTTTCTGTTATTTAATAAAATTATATCGATTTATTGAAATCGCGATACGTTTTGTTCCAAACTAACGATAATCGATATTGTTATTATTCGCTTCCAGTTTGGAACAGCGGTAAACCACATGCCACCAACCATCGTATCATGCCCATGTTCCATCGCTCAGCCTGTCTCGGCTGTTCTCCCTCGGCAAGGCCATTTACAGAACCAAGAGGAGTTCATTGTCATATGAAAACTTCAACACACTCATGTTGACGACCCTCAGGGGGCGTTGGATAGGTAATGAGGTTAGGTTAGTGAGCTATGGTTACCGTGTGCTGCGCGGCTGTCGTCCCCAGAGGAAGGTTAGGTTACTTCGGTCGTAGACAGGCTTCCGTGCCCACGGTGAAGCCCCAAATTTCACAACTTCTTCACTGTCTCTTCATTTCATTTTTATTTATTTTGAACTTGCTGTTCCTACGTACAGGGAATCCTGCTTAGGAATAGCAAGGCTTTTACGGCTTTTACGTATAGAACTCCGGTTCTGTACAGTCTGTAGTAAGTAGTGCCTTTTTTCGGCTCAACATAGTTCGAGTCATTGAAGTGCTGCAATCTATACTACCGCTATTACTATTGTGATTATGAAGGAAACATGTAACTGCTGCAGAACCTGGTCTAAGTGTGATCGTATCACGTTCATGTTGGCTGTGTAGCGTAAATTTTCAATATTTTCCTTATTGTGTAAATTAGTTTGAACAAAACAACGAAGCGTAGTGAATCGGTAAATCCTTTAAAAACTATTATATCTTACTTTCAGTCTTAAAATATTCTCCTTGTTACACCTTAGTAAAATCAAAGTTTAAAAGAATTATTGATAAGTAAAAGGTCGACATAGGTTTTTATGTACATTAAAAAATAAATTTGCATTTCTTGATTTTTATTTCAAGTACAAATATTTTCTTCTCAAGTTCAAATTTAAGATTTATTGGCCATCGCCTTATCGGCGATAAATTAATCGCTAGTTATCGAATATAGGTTATCGGTGATAAGGTTTTCGTTATCGATAATCAGTTATCGCAACAATTTTTTTCATTATTACACCCACGTACGGTGATATACTGATCCGGATTATTTTTGCAGAGCGTTTGTTCGAGGCACAAGTGGTCCACACGGAGGAAGTCTGTTTCACTTTTCTCTGCGATTTCGATCTCCTGGTGTACCCCTTCGGCGTGTACCCGTGTCAGTACAACATCAGCATGGAGAATAAAGGCTCCACGGACCCCTACTACGCCTTCCCTGTGAGTTCAGTTTCAGTGCACGAGTTCGGAGTTGTCGACAAACGGGCATTTGTTCCTGGTCATTTTTTCTTGAAAGCTTATGACAAGATTATTCTGACGAACAACCAGATGGTAAGACGCCTGATCTGTGATTGCATATCTGCTTTGCTAGTCATGTTTCCCTCAGAACCTTCTTGACCTTTGCAAAGTAACAGAAAGGGACTTCGGCTTTTGTCAGTGCCTCTCAGGGGCACAGGATAGGCCATAGGCAATAGTTTAGGTTAGTTAGGTTTGTCTATCCTATGCTATGGGGACTATCGCCCGCAGAGGAGCACTGCTAGGCTATCTCAGCTTTAGATAGACCTTCAGGACTTCTATCTTTCGTGCCCACTTTGCTTCTTTCCGTTTTCATTCCTTCTTCGCTATTTCTAATTTGTCTTTTCCTCCTTTTCATTCTTAACTTGTGCGCAGATTCCCCGTTCTCCTAAGTCCATACTAAATGGTCCCTACTCTTTCGGTGTGAGATAGTCTGAGTTTCTGAAGCGCTGCTTTCACTACTACTACTACTACTATTGTCAGTGGCCGTGGTTCTACAATTGGCATCCTTTCGTTGCAGTAGAACTGACAATAACACTCCGCGCCCATTTCTGCACTATTTTAGAAGATCATCACTATAGTTGACTCATTCCCTCCTACTTCTCGCTGATAATCTGCATTTACGTGCCCCGTATGTAAGACCTTAATACTACACATGACGGATAGTCTTTACTGCTTTACTGCTTTACTCGTACTGCTCATAAGCTTCACACACGTCCTCCTCCTCCTCCTCCTCCACCAGGGCACCAATCTGGAACTACCCGAGCAGACCATGTCCCTCTTCATAGCCCGTTACTGCGACCTA